>JABUQX010126538.1:0-2500 GCA_015478945.1 Trachelipus rathkii | reverse complement strand
TATATTATATTATATATATATATATATTATATTATGCGTTTTTTTGGCACTTTGAATCGTGGGGGCCTTGGGTCGCTTTCTATACGCTAACTAATAATGTTGGAATAACTGCTTTGATTTCTGAGTGACGCTTGACTTCGCCACTAAGCGGTGGAGCTGTAATTCGTTGACGGGATTGAGCAGGTTCATTCCTTCTCGACTTAATCTTTCTCTCCTCATAATCCATGGTTCGATCTGGCTTGTTCTCTAGCCATGCAGGCTAGAGACAGCGCTTCGGCGATGGAAAAATTCTCGTTCTCCTATCACTCTCGCTAAATTTTCATTCAGCTTAGAAATCATTGCAGGGATACTCTTTGACGAGCAGAGGCTTTCATCAAACGATAGTGCGCTAACCTCTTGTGTTCTCTTACGGACAAAATCTTTCTGCCTCTTGACCAGAAAACATCTTCTAAACAACTATCGGTAACATTCTGCCCTTTCCTCCTCTTTATTCGATCTGATGGCTTACTTGTTGTAACTCTTTAACTGAAAAGGCCAATCTCCTTCGGCCACCTATTTTCCTCTGATTTCAACTGGACGATTCTGGGCAATTCCTTCTCTCCTCCTTCTTCCTCTCAGGTGTTCTATGTCTTTGCCTGTGATACATTTGATCGGGTGGCATGGGCTCCGTTGAGCATCTATTGAACGGTTAGGAAGGCAGGGGGCCCGGATGGCATACCTCCCGAGTTTTTGAGGGAGTGTACTTCCGAGCTGGCCCCTCCCCCCGTTCAACTTATTCTTATAGTCTCAATACTATACCTTAACACAGGTAACAGCACCGCACAGTTCCTACCGTATTCCGAAAAAGAAGCCGCTTCTGTCCTTCTTAAACTATCGCCCATAGCTCTTCACCTGTAATTCATATCTGAAGATCTTTGAAACCTTCTTTAACTCTCACTTCTTAGACCCATTTGGAATCTCATTCTCTTCTTTTCGATCGCAGTACGGCTTTTCGGCGTTCGAGGTCATACTGGCTGATGTACTTTCCATTAACCGATTTATGGTTTTCCGCTTCCTTAGAGTTGATGGGAGACTTTGCGTGTGGCGCTATTTGACACTTATCCAAGAATTGTGACAAGGTATGGCACGCGCCCACTGCTCTCCAAGCTCCCCTCCTTGGGTTTCCTCCTTCACTTTGCTTACTTATTCTAGCTTTCTTTTCAAGTCGCTTAATATCGGCGGCTGTGGTGGATGGAGCGACTTCTTCTTCTTTTTGCTGTCAAATAGTGGTGTTCTCAGGTTCGTGTTTATCTCCTTACTTATATGTCTTTATTCTTCATTAATGATTCTTTCTCACTGCAGATCTCTCTATCCGCGTCATTGCCCGATGACATCGACCTATTCTTCAAACTCATTTTCAAAATTCTGCTCCCTCTTTTTACTTCTAGAATTGCCTCTCGTTCTAATCTTTTCGATTCTATTCTCTCTGATCTTGATAGATTTCGATTGGGTCGGTCTGCAACCTTTGGAAATTCGAATTACTTAAAACTCACTTCTACATCTCCCTCTCTAAAACACCTTTTCTAACTTTCCTATCTCTATTCGCATGCAGAGGACTGGTGCCTGACACCAACAAACGCATAAAGCCTTACTCTTATCATACGTTTGCTTTCAAATCCTCCTTTTAACGCACACTTGACCAAGTCCCTCTACTCATCCTCTCACAGACTCTCTTCAGATTCGCCACACAAACCAAATCATGAGATATTACAAATAGGTAGGGCACCCTCCACCCTCTTCCATCTCCATCTTCTAACACCTTTCCTACCACCCCCACCTCTAGATTCTTTCATGTTTATCCGCATACAAATTAAATAGCCAAAGCGACATAACACATCCCTGCCTGCACTTCGCGTATAATATTAAACCAGTTCACTTTCAACCTCCCAGTTGTTCTATACACGCCAATTCACTTCATCATACATACTTTTGATTCCATTCAGAAGCCTACCATCAGTCACCTATATCATAACAGCCGACCATAGAGCTATCCATATTATCCTTTCATACGCCTGTTGGCAAATCCATAATACCTAAATACAATTTATCTTTCTTCTTTCTTTCTCATTTTCTCATCATTTGTTCAATGTAATGACTTGATCCACACATCTACCAGTATATATATATAGACTATAATATATATATTAATATATATATTAATATATATATATATATTAGTAGTATAATATATATATAATATATAATATATATAGTAATACATATATTATATATTATAATACATATATATATATATTATACACAAGTTCAACTCACCTCGACGGGCATATACCCTAGCTAGGAGGGGAACCTCTCTAGGTAATTTCCTAACCTAGGATGACGGAACTAGGGATTGAACAGGCACCCTTGCCATACGCTCCTAGTCCGCTCTACCCGATTGATCCACTGTAGCGGTCAGAATGATTAGCATAACAAAGTACCGCATTACCGTACTGATAATATA
>JABUQX010126537.1:0-14494 GCA_015478945.1 Trachelipus rathkii | reverse complement strand
GCCTGCCTAGGCCGCCTTCTTGACTGCCTACCTAGGCAACATTCTTGACTGCCTACCTAGGCAGCCTTCTTGACTGCCTACCTAGCAGACCCTTCTTGACTGCCTACCTAGGCAGGCTTCTTGACTGCCTACCCTAGGCAAGCCTTCTGATGCCTGCCTAGCAGCCTTCTTGACTGCCTAACCTGAGGCCGCTTTTTGACGCCACCTAGTCAGCTCTTCTTGACTGCCACTTGGCAGTCTTCTTATACTTGCCACCTAGGCAGCCTTCTTAACCGCCGGCCTACCTAGGCAGCCTTCTTGACTGCCTACCACCCATCCTTCTTAACTGCCTACCTAGCAAGCCTTCTTTACTGCCTACCTAAGCGGAGCCTTCTTGACTGCCTACCCTACGGCGCCGTCTGACTTGCCTACCTAGGCAGCCTTCTTGACTGCCAACCTAGGCAGCCTTCTTGACTGCCTACCTAGGCAGTCTTCTTAACTGCCTACCTAGGCAGCCTTCTTGACTGCCTACCTAGAGGCACCCTTCTTAACTGCCTACCTAGGCATGCCTTCTTCGACTGCCTACCTGGCAGTTCTCTTAACTCTACCTAGGACAAGCCTTCTTGACTGCCTCCTAGGCCAGCATTTTGACTGGCCCTTACCTAGGCAGTCCTTTCCTTAATGCCTATTTAGGCAGCCTTCTTGACTGTCCTACCAAGGCAGCTTCTTTGGACTGCCTATCCGTAGGCAGCCTTCTTGACGCCTACCGTAGGCAGCCTTTCTGACTGCCTACCTAGGCCAGCCTTCTTGACTGCTACCTATGTGAAGCCTTCTTGGGACGCCTTTACCTAGCAGCCTTCTTGACCGCCTGAAAAGCAGCCTTCGTTGACTGCCTACCTAGCATCCTTCGTTGACTGCCTACCTAGGCAGCCTTCTTGAGACTGCCTACCTAGGCAGTTTCTAACTGGCCTACCTTAGGCAGCTTCTTAATGCCTACCTAGGGCAGCCGTCTTGACTTGCCTACCTAGGCAGGTCTTCTTAACTGCCTTACCTTAGGCAGCCTTCTTTACTGCCCTTACCTAGGCGAGCTTCTTGACTGCCTATCCAGGCAGCCTTCTTGACTGCCTACCTAATTCGGCCTTCTTAACTGCCTACTAGGCAGCTTCTTGACTGACCTACCTAGGCAGTTCTTCTTATACTTCCTACCTAGGCAGCCTTCTTGACTGCCTACCTAGGCAGCCTTCTTAACTGCCTACCTAGGGAGCCTCTTGACTGCTTTACTAGGCAGTCTTCTTAACTTCCTACCTAGCAGCCTTCTTGGACTCGCCTAGCCTAGGCAGCCCTTCTTGACTGCCTTACCTAGGCAGTTTTCTTAACTGCCTACCTAGGCCACGGCCTTCTTTACTGCCCTACCCAAAGCAGCCTTCCCTTGACTTGCCTACTGGCGCCTTTCTTGACTATATACCTAGGAAGCCTTCTTGAATGCCTACCTTAGGGCGCCTTTCTTGACTTGCCTACCTTGGCAGCCCCTGACTTGCCTGCCTAGGTAGCCTTATTGACTGCCTACCTTAGGCAGCCTTTTTAATTGCCTACCTTGGCAGCTTCCTGACTGCCTGCCTAGGCAGCCTTCTTGACTGCCACTAGGCATCCTTCTTAATTTCCTACCTAGGCAGCCTTCTTGATTGCCTACCTAGGCAGCCTTCTTAACTGCCTACCCTAGGCAGCTTTCTTGACTGCCTACCTAGGCAGCCTTCTTGACTGCCTACCTAGGCAGGCTCTCTTTGACTGCCTACCTAGGCCAGCGCCTTCTTTGACCTGGGCCACCTTAGGCCGCCTTCTTGGACTGCCTACCTAGGCAAGCCTTTCTTGACTGCCTACCTAGGCAGTCTTCTTAACTGCCTACCTAGGCAGCCTTCTTAACTGCCTACCTAGGCAGCCTTCTTGACTGCCTACCTAGGCAGCCTTCTTGACTGCTACCTAGGCAGCCTTTTTTTCCTGCCTACCCTTGGCAGCCTTTCTTGGACTGCCTACCAGGCAAGCCTCTTGACTGGCCTAACACTAATCAGCCCTTCTTAACTGCCTAACGCTAGGCAGCTTATTGGACTTGCCTACCTAGGCAGTCTTCTTAACTGCCTACCTAGGCAGCCTTCTTAGCTGCCTACCTAGGCAGCCTTCTTAACTGCCTACCTAGGCAGCCTTCTTGACTGCCTACCTAGGCAGCCTTCTTGACTGAATACCTAGGCAGCCTTCTTGACTGCCTACCTAGGCAGCCTTCTTGACTGCCTGCCTAGGCAACCTTCTTGACTGCCTACCTAGGCAGCCTTCTTGACTGCCTACCTAGTCAGCCTTCTGACTTGCCTACCTAGGCAGCCTTTCTTTGACTTGCTACCTGGCAGCCTTCTTGAATGCCTACCTAGGCAGTCTTCTTAACTGCCTACCTAGGCAGCCTTCTTTACTGCCTACCTAGGCAGCTTTCTTGACTGCCTATCTAGGCAGCCTTCTTGACTATATACCCAGGCAGCCTTCTTGAATGCCTACCTAGGCAGGCTTCTTGACTGCCTACCTTGGCAGCCTTCTTGACTGCCTGCCTAGGCAGCCTTATTGACTGCCTACCTAGGCAGCCTTCTTAATTGGCCTACCTTTGGCAGCCTCTGACTGCCTGCCTAGGCAAGGCCTTCTTGGACTGCTACCTAGGCATCCTCTTGACTGCCTACCTAGGCAGCCTTCTTGACTTGCCTACCTAAGGCCAACCTTCTTGACTTGCCCTACCTAGGCAGCCTGTTTCTTGACTGCTACCTTAGGCAGTCCTTCTTTGACTGCCTACCTAGGCAGCCTTCTTAACTGCCTGCCTAGGCAGCCTTCTTGACTGCCTACCTAGGCAACCTTCTTGACTGCCTACCTAGGCAGCCTTCTTGACTGCCTACCTAGGCAGCCTTCTTGACTGCCTAACTAGGCAGCCTTCTTGACTGCCTACCTAGGCAGCCTTCTTGACTGCCTGCTCTAGGCAGCCTTCTTGACTCCTAGCCTAGTCAGCCTTCTTGACTGCCTACTTAGGCAGCCTTCACTGCCTACCCTAGGCAGCCTTCTTAACGGCCTACTCTAGGCAGCCTTCTTGACGTGCCTACTAGGCAGCCCTCTTTACTGCCTACCTAGGCAGGCTTTTGACTGCCTACCTAGGCCACCTTCTTGACTGTCCTACCTAATCAGCCTTTCTTAATGCCTACCTAGCAGCCGTCTTGGCACTTGACCTACCTAGGCAGTCTTCTTAACTCTTACCTAGGCAGCCTTCTTGAGGCTTGCCTACCTAGGCAGCCTTCCTAACTGCCTACCTAGGCAGCCTTTCTTGACTGCCTTAAAGAAGGCAGTCTTCTTACTTTCCTACCTTAGGCAGCCTTCTTGACTGCCTACCTAGGCAAGCCTGTTCTGACTGCCTAACCTAGGCATCTTTCCTTAAGCCTACCTAGCAGCCTTCTTTGACTGCCTACTAGGCACGCCTTCTTGACTGCCTACCTAGGCCAGCCTTTTTGACTGCACTACTATGCAGCTTCTTGACTGCCTTTACTAGGCAGGCCTTCGTTGACATTGCCTACCTAGCAGTTTTCTTAACTGCCTACCTAGGCAGCCTTCTTGACTGCCTACCTAGGCAGCCTTTCTGACTGCCTACCTAGCAGCCTTCTTGACTGCTACCTAGGGCAAGCCTTTTTGACTGCCTACCTAGGCAGCCTTCTTGACTGCCTACCTAGGCAGCCTTCTTGACTGCCTACCTAATCAGCCTTCTTAACTGCCTACCTAGGCAGCCTTCTTGACTGCCTACCTAGGCAGTCTTCTTAACTTCCTACCTAGGCAGCCTTCTTGACTGCCTACCTAGGCAGCCTTCTTGACTGCCTACCTAGGCAGCCTTCTTGATTGCCTACCTAGTCAGCCTTTCTGACTGCCTACCTAGCGCAGCCTTCTTGTACTGCCTTGACCGTAGGTACCTTTCTTGGACTGCCTGACCTAGGAAGCGTTCTTGCTCCCCTCCCTCAGCAGCCCTCTTTTTCGCCTACCTAGGCCGCCTTCTTTCCGGCTTTCCTAGCAGCCTTCTGGACTGCCTACCTAGGCAGCTTCTTGACTGACCTCACCTAGGCACCTCTCTTGCCTGGCCCGCCTAGCAGCTTTCCTTGACTCGGCCTACCTAGGCAGCCTTTTTGACTGCCTACCTAGGCAGCCTTCTTGACTGCCTACCTAGGCAGCCTTCTTGACTGCCTACCTAATCAGCCTTCTTAACTGCCTACCTAGGCAGCCTTCTTAACTGCCTACCTAGGCAGCCTTCTTAACTTCCTTCCTAGGCAGCCTTCTTGACTGCCTACCTAGGCAGCCCTTCTTGACTGCCTTACCTAGGGGCAGTCTTTCTTAAATGCCTTACCTAGGCAGCCTCTTACTGCCTCTTAGGGCAGCCTTTCTTGATCTGGCTCTACTTAGGCCAGCCTTTCTTGACTACTATACCTAGGAAGCGCTTCCTTGAATGCCTATAGCAGCCGCTTGACTGCCTACCTTGGCAGCCTTCTTGACTGCCTGCCTAGGCAGCCTTATTGACTGCCTACCTAGGCAGCCTTCTTAATTGCCTACCTTGGCAGCTATCTTGACTGCCTGCCTAGGCAGCCTTCTTGACTGCCTACCTAGGCAGCCTTCTTGACTGCCTACCTAGGCAGCCTTCTTGACTGCCTACCTAGCAGCCTTCTGACCGCCTACCTGGGCAGCCTTTCTTGACTGCCTACCTAGGCACCCTTCTTGACTGCCCACCTAGGCAGCCTGCTTGACTGCCTACCTTAGGCAGCCTTTCTTGACTGCCCCTATTTAGAACGGGCCTTCTTGACTGGCCTGCCTTAGGCAGCCTTGCTTGACTGGCCCACCTAGGCCGCACGTTCTTGACTGCCTACTAGGCAACCTTCTGACTTGCCTACCTTAGCAGCGCTTCTTAAACTGTCCTACCTAGGCAATCCTTCTTAACTGACTCACCTAGGCAGGCCTTCTGTGACTGCCTACCCTAGGCAGTCTTCTTAAACTGCCTACCTAGCGCCTTCTTTACGCCTACCTAGGCAGGCCTTCTTGACTGCCTACCTAGCAGCCTTCTTGGACTGCCTTTAAGAAGGGGCAGTCTTCTTAACTCCCTACCTAGGCAGCCTTCTTGGACTGCCTACCTAGAGCCTTCTATGACTTGCCTAACCTAGGCAGTCTTCTTAATGTACTACCTAGGCAGCCTTCCTTGGACTGCCTTACCTAGCAGCCTTCTTGACTGGCCTATCTAGGCAGCCTTTTTGACTGTCTACCTAGGCAGCCTTCTTGACTGCTAACCTAGGCAGCCTTCTTGACTGCCTACCATGGCAGTTCTTCTTAACTGCCTACCTAGCCAGCCTTCTTGACTGCCTACCTAAGCAGCTTTCTGACTGCCTACCTAGGCAGCATTCTTGACTGCCTACCTCTAGGCAGCCTTTGCTTGACTGCCTACCTAGCCAGCCTTCTTGACTTGCCTACCTAGGCAGCCTTCATGACTGCCTACCTAGGCAGTCTTCTAAACCGGCCTACCTAGGCAGCCTTCTTGGCTGCCACCTAGGCCGTCTTCTTAACTGCCTACCTAGGCAGCCCTTTTGACTGCCTACCTAGGGCCAACCTTCTGAACTTGCCTACCTAGGCAGCCCTTTCTTAAACTGCCACCTAGGCCAGCCTTCCTTGGACTGGACCCTACCTAGGCAGGCCTTCTTGACTGCCTACCTAGGCAGCCTTCTTGGCTGCCTACCTAGGCAGCTTCTTGACTGCCTGCCTAGGTAGCCTTCTTGATGCCTACCTAGGGCAGCCTTTTTGACTGCCTACCTAGGCAGCCCTTTTGACTGAGCCTACCTGGGCAGCCTTCTTAACTGCCTACCTAGGGAGCCTCTTTCTTAACTTCCTACCTAGGCAGCCTTCCTTGATACTGCTTACCTAAGGCAGGCCTTTCTTGGACGCCTACCTAGGCAGTCTTCTTAACTGCCTACCTAGGCAGCCTTCTTTACTGCCTACCTAGGCAGCCTTCTTGACTGCCTACTTAGGCAGCCTTCATTGGACATATAACCTAGGAGGCCTTCTGGAAGGCCTACCTAGGCAGCCTTTCTGTGACTGCCTACCTTGGGCAAGCCTCTTGACTGCCGCCTAGGCAGCCGTATTGACTGCCCTACCTAGGCAAGCCTTCCTTAATTGCCTCCCTTGGCAAGCTATCTTTGACTGCCTTGCCTAGGCAGCACTTCTTGACTGCTAACCCTAGTTCATCCTATCTTGACTTGCTACCTAGGCAGCCTTCTTTGGACTGCCTTGACCTAAGCAGCTTTCTGACTGCCTACCTAGGCAGCCTTCTTGAAAGCCTGCCTACCTAGCAGCCTTCTTGGACTGCCTACCTAGGCAGCCTTCTTGACTGCCTACCTAGGCAGCTTTCTTGACTGCCTATTTAGGAAGCCTTCTTGACTGCCTGCCTAGGCAGCCTTCTTGACTGCCCACCTAGGCCGCCTTCTTGACTGCCTACCTAGGCAACCTTCTTGACTGCCTACCTAGGCATCTTCTTAACTTTGCCTACCTAGCAGGGGCCCCCCCTTCTTAAGCTGTACTACCCTAGGCAGCCTTCTTGACGTTGCCTACCTAGGCAGCCTTCTTAACTGCCTACCTAGGCAGCCTTCTTTACTGCCTACCTAGGCAGCCTTCTTGACTGCCTACCTAGGCAGCCTTCTTGATTGCCTACCTAATCAGCCTTCTTAACTGCCTACCTAGGCAGCCTTCTTGACTGCCTACCCTAGGTATTTCTTTCTTAATTGGCCTACCTAGGCAGCCTTCTTGGCTGCCTACCTAGGCAGCCTTCTTAACTGCCTACCTAGGCAGCCTTCTTGACTGCCTACCTAGGCAGCTTTCTTGACTGCCTACCTAGGCAGCCTTCTTGACTGCCTACCTAGGCAGAATTCTTGACTGCCTGCCTAGGCAGCCTTCTTGACTGCCTACCTATGCAGCCTTCTTGGACTGCCTACACTAGGCAAGCCTTTTTGGACTGCCTACCTAGGCAGGGCCTTCTTGACTGCGCTACCAGGCAGTCTTCTTGACCTGCCTACCTAGGCAAGCTTTCTTAACGCCTACCCTAGGCAGCCTTCTTTACTGCCTACCTAGGCAACCTTCTTGACTGCCTACCTAGGCAGCCTCTTGACTATATACCTAGCAGACTTTCTTGAATGCCTCCTAGGAAGCCTTCTTGACATGCCTGGCCTAGGCACCTTCTGACTGCCTACCTAGGCATCCGTTCTTGACTGCCCTAACCTAGGCAAGCCTTCTTGGACTTGCCTACCTAGGCAACCTCTTGACTGGGCCTACCTAGGCAGCCTTCTTGGCTGCCTCCTAGGCAGCCTTCTTGACTGGGCCTACCTAGGGCAGCCTTCTTTGACTGCCTTACCGTAGGCAGCCTTCTTGGACTTGCCTACCTAGGCAGCCTTCTCTACTGCCTGCCTGGGCAGCCTTCTTGACTGCCTACCTTAGGCCGCCTTCTTGACTGCGCTACCTTAGTCAAGCCTTATTGACTGTCCTACTTAGGCAGTCTTACCTTAACTGCTACCTAGGCAGCCTTCTTAACTGCCTACCTAGGCAGCCTTCTTGACTGCCTAACTAGGCAGTCTTCTTAACTGCCTACCTAGGCAGCCTTCTTGACTGCCTACCTAGGCAGCTTTCTTGACTGCCTACCTAGCAGCCTTCTTGGACTGCCTACCTAATCAGCCTCTTAAACTGCTACCTAGGCAGACCTTCTTGACATGCCTACCTAGCAGTTCCTTCTTAACTGCCTACCTAGGAAGCCTTCTTTGCTGCCTACCTAGGCAGCCTTCCTTACTGCCTACCTAGGCAGCTTTCTTAACTGCCTACCTAGGCGGCCTTGACTCCCTACCTAGGCAGCTTTCTTTGACTGCCCTACCTTAGGCCAGCCTTCTGGACTGACCTACCTAGGCAACCTTTGACTGCCTACCTAGGGCAGCCTTCTTGACTGCCTACCTAGCAGCCTCTTGACTGCCTACCTAAGCAGCTTCTTGACTGCCTGCCTAGGCAGCGCTTTTGACTGCCTACCTAGGCAAGCCTTCTTAATTGCCTACCTTGGCAGCCTTCTTGATGCTGCCTAGGCAGCCGTTCTTGGACTGCCTACCTTAGGCAGCCTTCTCTATCTGCCTCACCTAGGCAGCCTTCTTGACTGCCTACCTAGGCAGCCTTCTTGACTGCCTACCTAGGCAGTCTTCTTAACTGCCTACCTAGGCAGATTTCTTGACTGCCTACCTAGCAGCCTTCTTAACTGCCTACCTAGGCAGCCTTCTTGACTGCCTACCTAGGCAGCCTTCTTAACTGCCTACCTAGGCAGCCTTCCTTGACTGCCTACCTAGGCATTCTCTTAACTGCCTACCTAGGCAGCCTTTTGACTGCCTACCTAGGCAGTCTTCTTAACTGCCTACAATAGGCAGCCTTTCTAACTGCTACGTAAGGCAGCCTTCCTGACTGACACCTAGGCAGCTTTCTTGACTGCCTACCTAGGCAGTCTTCTTAACTGCCTACCAAGGCAGCCTTCTTGACTGCCTACCTAGGCAGCCTTCTTGACTGCCTACCTAGGCAGCCTTCTTGACTGCCTACCTAGGCAGCCTTCTTAACTGCCTACCTAGGCAGCCTTCTTAACTGCCTACCAAGGCAGTCTTCTTAACTGCCTACCTAGGCAGCCTTCTTGACTGCCTACCTAGACAGCCTTCTTGACTGCCTACCTAGGCAGCCTTCTTGACTGCCTATCTAGGCAGCCTTCTTGACTGCCTACCTTGGCAGTCTTCTTGACTGCCTGCCTAGGCAGCCTTATTGACTGCCTACCTAGGCAGCCTTCTTGACTGCCTACCTAGGCAGCCTTCTTGACTGCCTACCTAGGCAGCCTTTTTAACTGCCTACCTAGGCAGCCTTCTTTACTGCCTACCTAGGCAGCCTTCTTGACTGCCTACCTAGGCAACCTTCTTAACTGCCTACCTAGGCAGTTTTCTTAACTGCCTACCTAGGCAGCCTTCTTGACTGCCTACCTAATCAGCCTTTTTAACTGCCTACATAGGAGCTTTCTTGACTGCCTACCTAAGCAGTCTTTTTAACTGCCTACCTAGGCAGCCTTCAATAGACTGCCTAACACTAGGAGTCTCTTAACTGCCTACTAGGCCAGCTTTTCTTGACTGCCTACCTAGGCAACCTTTCTGACTGCCTACCTAGGCAGCCTTCTTGCTGCTACCTTAACAGCCTTTCTTGACTGCTACTTGGCTAGCGTTCTTTGAATGCCTACTAGGCGAGGCCTTCTTCGACTGGCCTACCTAGGCAGTCTTTCTTAACTGCCTACCTAGGCAGCCTTCTTTACTGCCTACCTAGGCAGCCTTCTTACTGCCTACCTAGGCAGCCTTCTTGACTGCCTACCTAATGCAGTCTTATTAACTGCCTACCTAGGCACTTTTTAACTGCCTACCTAGGCAGCCTTCTTGATCTGCTACCTAAGGCAGCCTTTGTGCCTACACTAGCGCAGTCTTCTAACTGCCTACCTAATCAGCCTTCTTAACTGCCTACCTAATCAGCTGCCTTCTTGACTGCCCTACCTAGGCCAGTCTTCTATAACTGGCCTACCTAGGCAGCCTCTGTGAATGCCTACCTAGGCAGCCTTCTTACTGCCTACCCTAGGCAGCCTTCTTGACTGCCTACCTAGGCAGTCTTCTTAACTGCCTACCTAGGCAGCCTTCTTGACTGCCTACCTAGGCAGCCTTCTTGACTGCCTACCTAGGCAGCCTTCTTGACTGCCTACCTTAAGCCTCTTGACTGCTTACCCTAGGCAGCCTTCTTGAACTGCTACCTAGGCAAGCCTTCTTGAACTGCTACATAGGCAGTCTTCTTAACTTCCTACCTAGGCAGGCCTTCTTTACTGCCTACCTAGGCAGCCTTCTTGACTGCCTCCTTAACAGCCTCTTGACTGCCTTACCCTAGGCAGCCTTCTTGGACGCCTACTAGGCGTCTTCTAACTGCCTAACCTACGGCAAGCCTTCTTGACTGCCTACCTAGGAGCCTTCTTGACTGCCTACACTAGGCCAGCCTTCTTCGACTGCCTACCTAAGCATTTTTAATTACTGCTTACCTAGGCAGCCTTCTGACTGCCTACCTAGGCAGCCTTCTTGACTTCTACCTGGGCAGCTTCGTGACTGCCTACCTAGGCAGCCTTCTTGTACTGCCTGCCGAGGCAGCCTTCTTGACTGCCTACCTCGGCAGCCTTCTTAGACTGCCTACTAGGCAGCCTTCTTGACTGCCTACCTAAGCAGTTCTCTTAACTGCCTACCTAGCAAGCCTCCTTGACAGGCCTACCTAATCGTCCTTCTTAACTGCCTACCTAGGCAGCCTTCTTTGACTGCCTACTAGGCAGTCTTCTTAACTGCCTATCTAGGCAGCCTTCTTGACTGCCTACCTAGGCAGTCTTCTTAACTGCCTATCTAGGCAGCCTTCTTGACTGCCTACCTAGGCAGTCTTCTTTAAACTGCTACCTCGGCAGCTTCTCTACTCCTCCTAGGCCAGCCTCTTGCTGCCTACCTAGGCGCCTCTTGACTGCCTACCTTTCCAGTCTTTCTTAACTGCCTACGCTAGGCAGCCTCTTGACTGCGTAACCTATCGCCTTCTTAACTGAATACCTAGGCAGCCTTCTTGACTGCCTACATAGTAGTCTTCTTAACTGCCTACCTAGGCAGCTTGCTTGACTGCCTACCTAGGCAGCTTTCTTAACTGCCTACCTAGGCAGCCTTCTTGACTGCTACCTAGGCAGTCTTCTTAACTGCCTACCTAAGGTAGCCTTCTAACTGCCTACTTCAGGCCAGCCTTCTGATGACAACTAGGCAGCTTCTGACTGCCTACCTAGGCAGTCTTCTTAACTGCCAACCTAGGCAGCCTTCTTTGACTGCCTACCTAGGATGCCTTCTTGACTGCCTACCTATTCAGCCTTCGTGTAGCTTTGATGCTACCTAGGCAGCCTTCCTTAACTGCCTACCTAGGCAAAGCCTTTGACTAAACTACCTAGGCAGTCTTCAATTAACTGCCTACTAGGCAGCTTCTTGACTCCTACCTAGCAGCCTTCTTGCCTGCCTACCTAGGCAGCCTTCTTCATGCTAACCTAGGCAGCCTTCTTGACGTGCCTACCTAGGCAGCCTTCTTAATTGCCAACCTAGGCAGCTTCTTGACTGCCTGCCTAGGCAGCCTTCTTGACTGCTAACCTAGGCAGCCTTCTTTTACTGCCTATCCTAGGCAGCCTTCTTGACTGCCCTACCTAGGCAGCCTTCTGACTGCCTCCCTAGGCAGTCTTCTTAACTGGCTACCTAGGCAGCCTTCTTGACTCGCGTACCTAATAGCCTTCTTAAACTGCCTACCTAGGCAGCCTTCTTGACTGCCTACCTAGGTAGTCTTCTTAACTGCCTTACCTAGGCAGCCTTTTGACTGCCTACCTAGGGCCAGTCTTCTACTGCCTACCTAGGCAGCCTCTTGACTGCCTACCTAGGCATCTTCTTAGCTGCCTACCTAGGCAGCCTCTTAACTGCCTACCTAGGCAGCCTTCCTGACTACAACCTAGGCAGCCTTCTTGACTGCCTACCTAGGCAGTCTTCTTAATTGCCTACCAAGGCAGCCTTCTTGACTGCCTACCTAGGCAGCCTTCTTGATTGCCTACCTAGGCAGCCTTCTTGACTGCCTACCTAGGAGGCCTTCTTGACTCTACCTAGGCAGCCTTCTTGACTGCCTACCTAGGCAGTCTTCTTAACTGCCTACCTAGGCAGCCTTCTTGACTGCCTACCTAGGCAGCCTTCTTGACTGCCTACCTAGGCAGCCTTCTTGACTGCCTACCTAGGCAGCCCTTTTTGACTGCTAGCGCCGCCAGGCAGTCTTCTTACTGCCTACTAGGCACCTTCTGACTGCCTACCTACAGGCAGCCTTCTTTACGCCTACCTAGGCAGTCTTCTTAGCTGCCTACCTAGGCAGCCTTCTTGACTGCCTACTAGGCAGCCTCTTGACTGCCTAACCTAAGGCAGTCTTCTTACTCTCCTACCAGGCAGCCTTCTTTCTGCCTAACCTAGGAAGCCTTCCCCTTGACTGGCTTTTACCTTAGCCTTCTTGACTGCTTAACCTCGGCAGCCTTCTTGACTGCTACCTAGGTAGGCCATTCTTGACTGCCCTACTACGGCCATCTTCTAAACTCCTACCTAGGCAGCCTCTTTACTGCTACCTAGGCAGCTTCTTGCTGCCTACTAAAGGCAGCTCTTGACTGCCTACCTAGCATGTTCTTAACTGCCTACCTAGGCAGCCTTCTTGACTGCCTACCTAGGCAGTCTTCTTGACTGCCTACCTAGGCAGCCTTCTTGACTGCCTACCTAGGCAGCCTTCTTGACTGCCTACCTAGGCAGCCTTCTTGACTACCTACCTAGGCAGCCTTCTTGACTGCCTACCTAGGCAGCCTTCTTGACTGCCTGCCTCGGCAGTCTTTCTTAACTGGCTACCTAGGCAGCCTTCTGACTGCCTAGCTAATCAGCCTTCTTAATGCTACCTAGGAAGCCTTCTGACTGCCTACTAGGCAGTCTTCTTAACTGCCTACCTAGGCAGCCTTCTCTACTGCCTACCTAGGCAGCCTTCTTGACTGCCTACCTAGGCAGCCTTCTTGACTGCCTACCTAGGCAGCCTTCTTAACTGCCTACCTAGGCAGCCTTCTTGACTGCGTACCTAATCAGCTTTCTTAAGCTGCTTACGCTAGGCAGCTTCTTCGACTGCCTACTAGGCGTCTTCTAATTGCTACCTAGGCAGCCTTCTTAACTGCCTACCTAGGCAGCTTCTTGACTGACAACCTAGGCAGCTTTCTTGAACTGGCCCTACCTAGGGTCTTCTTTAACTGGCTACCTGGCACTTCTGACTGCCTACCTAGGCGCCTCTTGACTGCCTTCCTAGCAGCCTTCTTGACTGCCTACCTAGGCCGCTTCTTGACTGCCTACCTTGGCAGCCTTCTTAACTGCTAACCTAGGCAGCCTTACTGCCTACCTAGGCAGTCTTCTTAACTGCCTACCTAGGCAGCCTTCTTTACTGCCTACCTAGGCAGCCTTCTTGACTGCCTACCTAGGCAGCCTTTTTGACTGCCTACCTAGGCAGTCTTCTTAACTGCCTACCTAATCAGCCTTCTTAACTGCCTACCTAGGCAGCCTTCTTGACTGCCTACCTAGGCAGCCTTCTTGACTGCCTACCTAGGCAGCCTTCTTAACTGCCTACCTAGGCAGCCTTCTTGAATGCCTACCTAGGCAGTCTTCTTAACTGCCTACCTAGGCAGCATTCTTGACTGCCTACCTAGGCAGCCTTCTTGACTGCCTACCTAGGCAGCCTTCTTGACTGCCTACCTAGGCAGCCTTCTTGACTGCCTACCTTAACAGCCTTCTTGACTGCTTACCTAGGCAGCCTTCTTGACTGCCTACCTAGGCAGCCTTCTTGACTGCCTACCTAGGCAGCCTTCTTGACTGCCTACTAGGCAGCCTTCTTGACTGCCTACGTAGGCAGACTCTTAACGTGCCACCTAGGCAGCCTTTTGACTGCCTACTAGGCAGTCTTTTTAAACATGCCTACTAGGCACCTCTTCTTGACCTCCCTACCTAGGCAGCCTTCTTAACCTGCCTACCTAGCAGCCTTCTTGACTGCCTACCTAGGCAGTCTTCTTAACTGCCTACCTAGGCAGCCTTCTTGACTGCCTACCTAGGCAGCCTTCTTGACTGCCTACCTAGGCAGCCTTCTTGACTGCCTACCTAGGCAGTCTTCTTAACTGCCTACCTACGGCAGCTTCCTTGATGCATACCTAAGGCAGCCTTCTTGCTGCCTACCTAGGCAGCCTTCTTGACTGCCTACCTAGGGCAGCCTTTCTTGACTGCCTGTCTAAGGCAGCCTTTCTTGACTAGCCTACCTAGGCAGCTTCTTGACTGCCTACCTAGGGCAGTCTTTTTAACTGCCTACCTAGGCAGCCTTTTTGACGGCCTACTAGGCAGTTCTTCCTTAACTGCCTACCTAAGGCAGCCCCTTCTTGACTGCCTACTAGGCAGCTTCTTGACTGCCTACCTAGGGCAGCCATTTTGACTGCCTACCTAGGCAGTCTTTCTTAACTGCCTACCTAATCAGCCTTCTAAACTGCCTACCTAGGCAGCCTCTTTGCTGCCTAAATAGGCAGGTTTCTTAACTGCCTACCTAGGGAGCCTTCTTTACTGCCTACTAGGCAGCTTCTTGACTGCCTACTAGGCAGCCTTTTTGACTGCCTACCTAGGCAGTCCTCTTAACTGCCTACCTTAATCAGCCTTCTTAGCTGCCTACCTAGGAAGCCTCTTTGACTGCCTACCTGGCAGCCTTCTTTACTGACTACCTAGGCAGCCTTCTCTACTGCTACTAGGCAGCCTTCTTGACTGGCCTACTAGGCAGACCTTCCTTGACTGCCTAC
>JABUQX010126536.1:10000-18959 GCA_015478945.1 Trachelipus rathkii | reverse complement strand
GGGATTCTCAGTTTCTTCTCGGGGAAAACAATCCGTTCAGGGAACAGAAAAAGATTAAATGATCTTCCCCCTGTACTTGGAGGAAAGCAACTTCAGTTTCCTCTTAGGGAATAGGGAACAACTGAAAATCAGGCTCCTCCCAGTCTCTGGAAACAATCGGACATCTGGCTCTTCTCAGTCTCAGGGAAGTCGTACATCAGGTTTTCCCCCAGTTTCAGGGAACAATCACAAAAATGAAGTGATCCTCTTCCAGAATATGGGGTGGATCAAAAGAAATATTCTTCCCAATTAAGTCAAAAGAAAAAAAACTGGACGAGGTATCGGCCAGTTTTTTTTTTCAGTAATACAAACTGAAAAACATAACCGGTCATAAGCATTCATATATATCTTATAACAGGACTAAATATTTTAACAATAATAATAATAATAATAATAATAATAATAATACACACACACACACACGATAATACTAATAATAATAATAATAATAATGAAAATGATAATAATAATAATACACACATAATAATATAATAATAATAATAATAATAATAATAATAATAATAATAATAATAATAATAATAATAATAATAAAGCATAAGCAAAATAACAATAAACATAAGCAAAATAATAATGAATAATAATAATACAATTGCATAATTTAATTATATATAGTGGTTAATAATAATAATAATATAATAATAATAATAATAATATACACACACACACAAATAATAATAATAGTTAATAATAATAATAATAATAATAATATTAATACATAGTAAGAGTCACAGTAGTAATAATAATTATAATAATAATAATAAAAATTGATACATTAAGAAAGAAATAATAATAATAATAATAATAATAATAATAATAATAATAATAATAATAATAATAATAATAATAATAATAATAATAATAATAATAATAATAATAATAATCACAATAATACACACACACACACACACAATAATAATAATAATAATAATAATTACCTTAATTCAAAAATAAGCAATCTTAGTCCTCAGTCAAATAATGAAATATCCGTCAAATCGGAAATCACCACCACCACAGGGTGTAAAAAAAATATATCAAAAATATATTCCTGCCGGAAGAAAAGAATAAATATTAGTAATACATTATTAAGAAAATAGAAAACCACAATCATTCACTTTCAAACCAAAAGTTATGCCAGACGAGCGTGTGGACAGGAAAGTTATAACCATAGGTAAGAAAGACTGAAGGAAAGGAGGTGAGGATACGATGTTTATGCCTGATGCCGTCTGGCCACCCACCCTCACTTTCACTCACATTTTATTCCACAATCTATCAACCTACATTCTTTCGTTCTCTCTCTCTCTCCCTCCCTCTCTCTTTCTCTCTCTGCAAACAATAATAATAAGCACTATATATAATATGATACAAACATAAAAAACTCTCTTTACAGTCAGCTCACCACATCCCTCCCACCTAAGTTTGTATCATATTTATCCCCAACACATTCTTCATTTACAAAACAGTTTTCATTACCCAATCATACTCTTTCACTGTACCTCTACTCCTAGTACAGGGTCTCTCATACTCTACCACCTTTTCATTTTCTTCTCTCTCAATACTTTCATCTCCCACGTTTTTTACATCTATTACTTCATTCCTACTTTC
Organism: Trachelipus rathkii; assembly: GCA_015478945.1. Lineage (NCBI taxonomy): Eukaryota > Metazoa > Arthropoda > Malacostraca > Isopoda > Trachelipodidae > Trachelipus > Trachelipus rathkii. The sequence continues at coordinate 17,297 of JABUQX010126536.1, read as the reverse complement.
TTTCCTAGTTAACCTTTCAGACATCTCAGCAATCTCCTTTTCAATCTCTCTTACCCTTGCATTTGCTCTTATTTCATTAACTACTTCATCCAGTTCCACACAGAATTTATTCAAATCAGCTGCTTCCATATGCACACTATTTTCCTTAAATTCTCTCAATCCTACTAATATACTTTCTCTCTCATTCAACGGAAATTTACACATTGTATACGTCTGATTCATCGTGCGCACATCATCATTCTCGTTATCCCACCAAAATCCAGAAAATTCATCCACACCACTTTCATTCTCAACAAATCTCTTATTCTTACCAACCTTTCGTCTTCTTTTTCTCCTAGTTTCCACTAACACCAAGTTTTTACCATCCAACCATGAATCATGCTCCTCAACCTCTTTTCCGTCATTCTCATCATTCACTAGAAAACCATACACTGGGTGAGCCTTCACATACTCAGGCGGTTCCCTCCACGGTCGTAACTGTGTCTGATGCGCTCTAATTTCATTCATTCTACCATTCTTATCACCTTCTATCACATAACTCACTCCATTCGACATCACTTTCTTCACAACATACGGCCCTTCAAACTTTTCTCTCATCTTACTGACATTCAACCGCCCTTTCTCAATTACTTCCTTCAAAACTTTGTCCCCTACCTCAAAACTTGCAAACTTCAAACTCCCTTTCCTCCATACATCCTTATCACTTTCAGGCAATCCTAACCTAGGTCTCACAAACTTCTCGAAATTCATTACATACATACACGGAGACATACCAGTAGCCCTATGTACAGTCATATTATATGCCCATAATACTTTTCCCAACCAATAATCCCAATCATTCTCTCGTTCGCTCATCATTCTTAACATCTCACTCAACGTCCGTACCGTTCTTTCAGCCAATCCATTCGAACTAGGCATATATGGCGTCGTTTTCACATGTTCAATCCCCCAATCACTCCACATTTGCTCAAACGACTGCCCTACAAACTCCTGCCCATTGTCACTCAACATTCGCTTCTGTTTACAAACACATTGGCAACAACACCTCTCTCACTACCTTAGCTACATTCACACTAGTTTTATTTTTCACCGGCACTGCATATGCAAACTTACTCTTATGATCCACCATCACAACCATTCCTACATATCCACTGGCAGTCACTGGCAACGAAACACAATCAATCACTACTAACTCAAAAGGTTCACTCACATCCATTCGTAACACAGGAGGTTTTACATACATTCTCTGATACTTTCCTTTCTGACATTCTTCACAAGTAGTCGCTACATCATTCACTATCTTTCGCAACCAATTATTAAACACTCCCTTTGATACATTCCCACAATTTAAACCTACCCATGTGTCCAAACCTACGATGAATTACTAGTGCCATCCCTACTGCCCCAACCACAGAAAATACTGGTACATACAAATCATCCTCTCGCACTTTCCTAATATAATAAACCACATTCGCACACACAACAAACTTTTTTGCAAATACCCTAAAATCTATCAACTGATCCCATCTGCACACTTCCTTACTCAACAAAATACATTTTCTCAGCTCACATACCATAGGACAGCTCCCTGCATTACTTTATATATCTTCATACTTAATGTCACCCTTTTCATCCCCACACCGACTCTCTCACTCATTCCTACAAAATCAGCCATTACCATCACTCCCCTCTTTCTGCATTCTCTGTAACTAACTATCACTTCCCCTATTCTCTCTAACACCTTTCATTCCCCACATCATGGACAAACGATTTATCAAAATTCAATTCCAAATAAAAACACATGGTGATTTTTTCTTCAATGTTAATTACTAAACCCCTATATTCTAATCTCTAGCGTTCTATCTCTATCACTTTTTTAAATTAAAACCTCCTCCAAGCTACATGTTGCCACGCTATCTCTACTTGACCTAACTCTTTTTATTCTACATTCGTGTCCTTGGTATCTGCCATGCTGTCACCTGCTCACTATAAAAGTGCCAGATGGTGCATTCTACTAAAGAAATCGAGCCCCAGTATCAATCAGTCCACAATATATTTTTCCTCTCACCTGCACTTTCACTTCCATTCTTCCACTCATCCCATGCTCACAATACACTACTTCTTCAATCTCACCAAGACAAATCATTTTCACACCCTCATCATCCTCCATGATACAATCTACTACTTCTTTTTCCAAAACATACTTCCTATCATAACTCTTTTTCTCTATCACCCAATTATAATGCACCCCACTCAAACACTGCAAATGAAGCTCACTTACACTATTTTTATCAACACTCTCATTCCTATAAATTACAGGTTTCTCCCCACCATAATGCACGCACACGACTACCTTAAATAACTTGCTCACAACAATCAATACTTCTTGTAACGGAATCACACCTACATTACACATAGCCTTCAACTCTTTCATAAACTGTCTCACCTTCCTAATCCCTATCTGCTCAGGTTTCTTACATACCTCATTCATAACTTCCTTTCTCAACTCCTCTATACTCTCAGGCACTCTCGAAATCAATTTATCCTTAACTAAATCTTGTAAACCATACAACACACTTTCGAACATAGAATCACCCCCACCTTGACTTTCTTTCCCCTTTATTAATCCCTTAGGAGGCAAATATTCAGGGTCTATAACAACGTATTCTTTCATCCTTTTACTCCCAGGCATTCTCGACATCAAATCAGCAATCTCATTCCTTTCACCCGGAACATACTCAACCACATAATCGAAATCACTCAAATCTTCCAAAGTTCTCGCAAGCCTACTATCAACTGTCCTCATTCTCTGCAAATACACTAAGGGTTGGTGGTCCGTTCGCACTACAAACTTGATACCATACAAAAACGGACGCAACGATTTCAAACAGAACCTCAAAGCAGCCAACTCTCTTTCAATCGTGGAATACTTTCGCTCCGTCATACTAAACGCTTTTGAAACATACGCAATCACTCTTTTTCTTTCAATCCCATCAATCACCTGTTCTTGCATCAAACAACCACCCATACAATACCCACTTGCATCTGTATACACTTCCAAAGGTTTAGCATACTCACTATAATCCGGATAAGACAGCTCTACATCTTTTGCAACTTCAGATTTCAACTTTTCAAACGCTTCATTCATTTTATCATTCCACTTCACGATCGTACTCTTCTTTTTCCCAGTCCATTCAGTCAAATGTTTCATCACTCCCGAACAATCTTTCATAAACTTCCTTCCAAACTCTACCAAACCTAAAAATCCTCTCAACTCTCTAACATTCCTCGGCTTTGGAAACTGCCGAACTTTTTCAATAAACTTTTCAGCCTTTTTCAAACCTGTTGCACTCACCTTATGCCCCAAGAATTCAACCTCATCCGCAAACCACTCACACTTCTCAACTTTCACTTTTATACCTACATCCTCCAACTTTTTCAACACATCATTCACTAGCTTCAAATGCTCAGGGAAAGATTCATTCATTACTAATATGTCATCTATAAACACCAATTCTTACTGGGAAAATCATTCATAACCACATTCATCGCCCTCTGAAACGCTGCCGGAGCATTGGCTAACCCAAAGCTCAAATTCCTAAACTGGTAATGCCGCTTTGCAGTCGAAAAGGCAGTCACACACCTACTATCCTCTTCCACTGGCATCTGATAGTATCCTCGCACCAGATCCATTTTCGTAAACACTTTCATTCCATACATACTATACACGCACTCTGAAACTACACACATAGGGAACCTATCTTTCACAGTCTTTTCATTCACCTTACGATAATCAATACATAACCTCAATCGTCCATCAGGCTTTCGCACAGGCACAATCGGACTATTCCACGGACTTTCACTCTCTTCCAACACACCTATACGCTCTAACTCTTCACACTGCTCTTCAATCTCATTCGCAACTGGGGGAGGAAAGTGACGAGGTCGCTGGTATATGGGGGTGTCTTCCGATAATACAATACGGAATGCAGGCAACTGCGCACCCCCAAAATCCTCATCGCCTTTGCTTAGCGCTTTCCTCCTTTCCCACAACATTCGTACAATCTTTTGTCTCCTTACTTCATTCAAACCCTCTGGCAATCGCACTTTGTCAACCATTTCATCATATACCCATTCCTTCTTCTCAATACCACCTGCAAACACACAACATTCATTCTCTCTCGAGTTCTCTATAATCAAAACAGAATACAAACTACCAACCACATCACCAACCCTTATACCTCTCACTCTCTTCTTTTTCACATCAGGCACCTTCTGCATACATACCCTAGGATTATCCATATCTAATATACCATCAAATACATATGCAACCCTTTTAACTCTATATCTAGCATCATAACCATCCACCAGAAACATGCTATTCTGGTTTACATCTACTCCTACATTCGCATTCCACCCTACTTTCACACTTCATGTCCTCCAAAGCAAACACTTCCACACCTTTTATCAATTTCACTTCCACATCCCCTAATTCATTCACATACATCTGACATTTCCCATTTTTATTTACCTTCTTCTCTATCATCATCCGATCTGGATGGATAATCATCCCATTCACACTCAAAAACTTATAACCCAACAACACATCATACTTCTCATTCATACTATTAATCACATAAAACTCACTCTCTTCCATGCCTATTCCTCCAATCCTAACACTCTCCCTAAATTTAGTCACCACAGGTATGACCATGTTGCTAATCCCCTTTATGTTCCCCTTTCCTGATTCTTTCTGATCCTCCCCTATATTCATCCTATCATACGCTCCTTAATACACTACACTAACCATACATCCAGTATCAATCAATGCTCTCACCTCAATACCTCCACAATAAACCTTAATACTCATACACTCATCCACCTGACCAACCGCAAACACATTCACACTTACATCTTCTCTTTGCATCCCATTCCCACATGAGGGTCCACCATCTGTAAACCCTATCCCTGCTCGTTTCCCGGACCCATTATCCTCACTTGACTGTTTACACCTGAGTCACTCATATTCACATTCCTATTCATACTTCCAACTACCTGACTACCAACCGCCTGAACATTGCTACTATTCACATTGCCACTACTAATCACACTCTGATTCACTTGACTCCCTCCTCCCTGTTGTCTCATACTACAACACATACCAGCCACATGTCCTATTTTCCCACATTTAGCACATGTATTCCTTGGCGACTGACACATCCTTGAAAAATGTCCCTCAATCCCACAATTCCCACACACAGGTTGCCTCACTCTCACTCCCTGTTGACAATCACGCACCCAGTGATCTATACCTCCGCATCTCCTACAACCTGCCCTTTGCGGGTCTGTACAATTCATGGCCATGTGCCCAACTTGTCCACAGCTGAAGCAGGCCCCATTCGCCCATCTACATTCTGAAATCATATGTCCCAGTTTCCCACACCTGAAACACTTCACCTCTTGGTTTGTTACATTCACGCGACTTCCCATCCCTTGATTATACATACCATTTCCTCTCACATTCACATTTCCACCTACTTGTCGATTAGCATTAGCATTCATACCTCCTACATTCACCTGTCTTTCATCATTTCCTCCACCATAAAAATCTTCTAAGAATTTAACCATGACCTCATAAGGGTTCGCTTTAAGGGCATCTCTGTAAGACTTATACTGGGGTGGCGATGAAGCCCTCTCCTCCATTCCTCTACCACTATGCCTACCACTATACACATCCCTTCTTTCATTCTCATCTCGCTCATTCCCTTCAAATTCTCTATCCTCTACTATCTCTAAAACATCTTCCCATCTCAATCGCTCATTCGCCCATCTCATTTTTTCCTTCCTCCTCGCATTTATATATTCTGCCACCTGAGCTGGAATCGTTTCCAGAAACTTTTTCAATAACCTCTTATTCTCATTCACATCGTCATCCCCAACCTTCTTTCGTGCCAACGTCTCTAGCCTATGTGCATACATATCAATCCTTTCGGACTTACCACGCCTATCCAAAAAAAAATCATTCACCTTCCTATATTTCACACCACCTTTCACTCTCCTAACCTGATCTAACATTCGCTGCTTCACCACTTCATACTTCGGCTCACCCACACTCACAATAGCTTTATAAAATTCCAACATACGACCCTCAAGAAATTCCCCCAACTCTTTCACCCAAAACACCCTATTATCATCGAACCTTTCTTTACAATACCCCTCGTAATCCTTAAAAAATTCTTCTACATCCTTAGTGCCATATACATTAAATTTATTTATTTTCGGTATATCCCGAATTAGCACACTCCTTTTCACATGCACACTGGCCTCAGACGATTCACTCGACCCAGAGTCACCACCATCACTTACACCTTCATCCGAACTACTGTACAAAGAATCAATACTCTTACTTTTCATTCTTCTTTCATGTCTCCTGTTTTTCGACGTTTTCTTTTTCTTCTTCTCTTTTTTCTCTTTCGGTTTCAGTTTCCCATCATCCTCCTCCACATCAATCAATCCAAGTTTCTCTTGTATCTCAATCTCTTTCTTATGATGTTCTACCCTAGGAGTAGAGGTTCTTTTATTCTTTGCCCCTGCCCCTACCCCTCCATTCAATCCTAGGTCATTCGCAAATCTCTTATTCATTATGTCATCCATTCTGGCCATCATTCTCTCTTCCATTCGTTTCTCCATTTCTTGCATTCCCTCTTTCATTTCTCTCAACTCATCTATCAACGCCTCATTCTCCTCTTCCTTCTTTCGCAACGCTTCTTTCAATCTCTCCACCTCTAAACGCAATTCCTCAGCCGTAGCCATTTTTCCCTTCTCACTCACACCTGCTTCCTTCACTTTCCCGTTTTATCGCCCCACGTTGGGCGCCAAAATATGTAGTTGTTATAAAAAAAAACCACAAGGAGTAGAAAGGAGTGGGTGTGATAAATTTGGCTGGGAAAATGAAGGAGCCAAGACAAACACACAATGTTGAAATTTTATTAAATGAAAAATAGAAATGAAAAAAAATAAACCTGTCTGTCTTTACTTTATTTGGCCGTCCAGTCTTTTCGTCAATCGTCAAGAAAACAAAAAAACATATACAATAAAAAAAATTAGTTATAAATATTTACAAATGCAAGATACACAAAAAAAAAAAACTTGTACAAAATCAAATCAAAGAATGATTATACATTCCATTTTTCTTATATTGTCTCATATGTTAAATTTTTATATTTATATATTTTAAATTTATTTTACAAACATAAAATCAAAGGAAATGATTATACATTCCATTTTCTTTTATACT
>JABUQX010126535.1:0-10118 GCA_015478945.1 Trachelipus rathkii | reverse complement strand
CATAAGATATTTCCACACTTTATATAACAATTTTTCAGCAAGTTCAAGTCTTTCTGCTTGGGGAGATTTTCTTTGGTTCACCAAGGTTAAGGATTATATTTTAATAATTCTACGAGGGTTTCAATTTCCTCTAACTGTTTTGGAAAGAAATTTCAAGTGTATCTCACTTCCAGCTTGAGCTTTAATACTTTCATTAATTTTTTGGGCACGTAATATTTTGCCTATTTGTCTCGCCTGTTTATAAGACTATCTGCAAGAGTTATTGCAAAGTGTGTGTGAACCTCGTCACCTCATGATTACAACTCGCAATAAATTAAAATCTTTAGAACTTAAATTTCTTAGTATTCGTATTTAGGTTCGTTCTGAAAATCAATTTAGTACTTCTTTTCGTTTTGACATAAAATAAAACCTGTATCACATTGACGAGTTCCAGTTCTTAGTCATGGCGTCTTAATCTGACTGCAAGAATGTGAAGTGTTCCATCATACTGATAGAACATTCTAATCCTTATAATCAGAGGAAAACCATCCAATAGTAGTGAAAATTCGTTTAGAAGAAATTGTAGATAAGATTCCTATGTAAGGTCGACTGAGCAGAAACCATTCAGGATTGATTGAATAGCTCCGGAATCGTCTAAGGTGGAATTAGAACAAAGGTTTTCTCAATGAAGAAGTCATGCTTCACGCGCTATCTAAAAAATGGATTAAAGTCAATTACCCACCCATACATTCAAAAACGTTTTTGCAAAATTGACGCGTATAGATTTACTTCTCTTGAAAAAATTTTACATTCAACCAAAACTAGAGTGTTTTACTTCATTAAGGATAAGACATTGGAAATTACTCCGTCCTCTGTTTAGAAGGGGACACACCTCCGTAATTTCGCTCAAACCACCACTAAGAGGTCGGAGGGAGCCCTTTTCCAACCCGTAATCAGTTTGTCATTCATGGAATATCAATGAAGCACGACAGCTAGTTCGACCATTCCAGCACCCGAAAGTGAGAGAAAAAATGCTTCCTCGCCGTAGGCGGCTTTCTTTCCTGCGGAAGACCTAAAGATAATGAACAGGATAATAGATAAAGTGATCGAAGGAAGAAAGGAGAAATAAGTGATAAGGAATAAGATTAGAGACGAGACTAACAAACAGTGTTAATTACAACGGTCCATCTGGATTGCCAGAGTAGGAAGCTGCACCATGAAAGAAAAGTGGAGGTGATAGGCAAGTTTCACCAGCCTGTATCGTTGAGGGAACTTGAAGAGCCAGTCAAATAATGTTGGTGGAACGTTTGAAATCGCTTATAGAATGATATTCAGAGAATAGGCAGAAGAAGAATATGGACGGAGAATGTGTTCTAATGTTGAAGTAGTCGAAGAAAATTTAGGATAGTCGATTTGAGTACGAGACAGAATACAGAACAAATAATTGAATTTAGTAGTAGATTGAGGGATAGCTTTGAGTCACATATTTCTTGAGTAGAGAAAATTCGGAAAAACAAATTAACTGTACGTCAGAGCACCCGAGAAAGCACATCAGCATCAGTAGGCATAACAAAAACCCTTGACTTGAAAACAGGATGGAGACAGTATAGATGAGGGATGTGTTTGGAAGTCACTCCTCTAGGAATCTCCGAGGCTAATTGTGTGGTTGCCATTTTTTTAATGAAAAGTAAGAATAAGGAAGGAGAAAAGAAATAAAAAAAAAAAAAAAAAAAAAAAAAAAAAAAAAAAAAAAAAAAAAAAAAAAAAGGGAGGAAAAAAAAAAAAAAAAAAAAAAAAAAAAAAAAAAATAAAAAAAAAAGATGTCTATACATGATATTTTTTGATTTTTGCAAAAAGGACGAGCCTACTTTTCAGTGTTAAGAATGGAATTGTGGATAGGAGCGCAAAGAGAGGCGAACCATGTGGACATTGAAGGTTAGGCCTTACGAACTATGTTACCTAACACTTCTATTGGCTTCAATATGGGGTAATTCTCTCTCTCCCTCTCTCTCTCTCTAAACTCTCCTCTCCTCTCTCTCTCTCTCTCTTTCTCTTCTCTCTCTTCTCTCCACCCAACTAGGCTTTAGGCGTTTTATAGATTATTTAACTTTTTAAGAGGACCCAAATTCGAATTATTTGTTCATTATACGCAAACAACTACGTTTGAGATTACTTGGCCAATGCAAGTTTTTTTAGTTGAACATAAGTTCATTATTTAGAGAATTGGAAAATTTCACTTTTCTAAAAATCGGTATTTGCGTTGTTGGAGGTGGAAAAAATATAATATATAATTTTTCATATTTTAGTTTATTTTTATATTTATTATATTTAGTGCAAAGGCAGGATTTACAAGCTCGAATTGAGATTGGCTTTGAATGTTTCTTCGGATTCTTCGTTAAGTTTAGTTTGACTAGACTTCATAACACAGATTGGCTTTAGATATATCAAAGTATTTTCCATTTAACATTTTTACATTTTTAAAGAAATCAAAACTACCGTAATTAATTTCGAGGCATATAATATAAACTCCCGAAAATTTGATACTTCAATTCCATTGAGAAAGTAGTAAATTAGAGGAAACCTAACTTCAAAAAGAAAGAAAGAAAGAAAGAAAGAAAGAAATCAAATGAAAGAAAGTTCGTGAGGACACGCATCCACTGTAACCAAAGCCTTACTATATTTCGTATCACTCACCAACTCCAGAAACCTCGCCATTTTCTCTTTTGGTTTAAAGATGTTCAAATTTTCTTTTGACCAAGAATGAGGAACACGCCCTAACTCCTCTAGTAATCAATACATAACATCTGCAGGCCTGCGGAGCGGAAGCTGGAGCCGCAAAGCTTTGGGTGGAGCCGGCGAATTTTTTGGGAGTGGCGCCGGGGCAGAAAAAAAAGACGCTCCTCCAGCAACTACTATTCTTTTTATAGGTAATTACACAGCCCAATACAAAATTTGTTGACATATATGAGATTCTATTCTTATATATTTCGTTGCGCTGAATTCAAAATTTATATTTTTGGTCTGTCAGCTCCAGGTTTGTCGCTATTCATATGAAAACATTAAGAAAATAAAATTATTAATTGAATTGTCAAAAATATTTTTTTGTTATTTGATAAAGGAAAAATCGCGATATCTGTTTTTCTATTTCTATCAATATGTAATTTTGTGAGGATATACATTTGGGCGAGGTACATATTTTTTATTTATTTAAAGTGATTGACAAAAACCAATATGATTCTTGCCTTCAGCCCAATTATATACATAAGAAACAAGTATCAAATCATAACAGAAAAAACTTTAAATTCGATGGCATGATGGCTTGTTACATAATCTATTACACTTGTCAACAAAGAATTTGTCCCAAGACAGAATATCTGCTTCCTACATATTTTTTCATGCAGAATTCAAAAATAATGTAAATTTTTCTCTATCACAAGTTTTTAAGATCCACGGTATCCCTCAAATTAAATGTTAATTCAGGAAAATATCAGTTAAGCTGTCAAAATTTAAAGCGAACTACTTGAAAAAACTTTTGAAATCATAAATCTATCAATTTCTTGCAACCTGTCAGTTGGCCACCGATACTTGGGAACATTGAGTAAGAGTATCATTCCGTTGTCATATGTCAGTTCTGTGCCTGTGCTGCGTTATCGTTTGCATTTCGAAATAAATTTGTGGTACTATTACATATCATATCTGAGTCTATTATATATATATATATATATATATATATATATATATATATATATATAGATATATTATTTATATATATCAGTATATATATATTATATATAAATATATATTAATATATATATATATAAATATATAATATATATATATAATAATATATTATATATACTATATATATATATATATATTATATATATATATATAGAGAGAGAGAGAGAGAGAGAGAGAGAGAGAGAGATTCACTTTTATAATGCCGAGAAACTGTATAAAGTATAAACAATCCAAATTGTTTTTACTATATATGCGTGGGACATTAACATTCAAGTCACAACACTGGCATTTTACGCCCCATTGATTTAGGAATTGGAGATTCGCTTGAACTTACTTCGGCTCAAAGTGGACATGTACCAGTATAAGGCCAATGTTTGTGACCAGAATAAAATGTTCGTTTGTTTCAAACCTTTGCCTGTGTCTGCCTTTCAATGGATGGGCGACACCGCGTTTCACGCCATATGTCTTTTGCCATACCTATGATTTGGAGAGAATCCAAAGATCACACATCTGATTGCTACTTTTGCACATAGTGTGAGGCGTTTATCCGAATAAATTATCGCAGATTAACAGGCGTTTCGGTTCGGTTACTGGTTATCCGAATAAAAAATCTTTTACCGAAATCGGTTATCGCGATTTAATTTTTGTTCCAAAAACTACCGATAACCTATTTTTGGCGATAGATAGTCGCGTATTAACGCGTTCAGTTATCTGCTAATCCGATAAAATCTTTATCAATAATGGGTATCGCATATTTTTGTTATATATATAATTATATATACTATATATATATATATATATAGATATATTATTATATATATACTATATATAATATACTATATATATATATATATATAATAATATATATATTATATATTATATATATATATATATATATATATATATATATATATAATATTATATATATATATTATATATATATATATATCATCATATATTATATATATATATATATATATATTATATAAATACTATATATATATATAATATTATATATATATATATATTATATATATATATATATACATTGACATTATTCAAAAGATGACTCTAGGGTAAATAAAACCTAAATATTTATCAAGACCTTATTCAATTTCTTTTATATCCTTCGAAAGATTAACAGAGTGGGTCAGAGTTATGCTTCCCATTTTTAAAACTAAGTTTTTTAAATATTATTTCTTTTTCAGATCATGTCATGGCACCAGTCGCCGTGCACTGGATCAAATCCAAGGGAGAAACAGTGCATTTGGATGCCCTGATCCCATCCTCATCTGTGAACCAAGAAAAAGCTGATGACATAAGACCAAATGCCAATTCTCCAGTTCTGCGACCCTGCTGTCAATACCCTCCCTTGACCGTCATAGACAGAGGTCTTTCTCCAGCAACCTTTGAAGATGAGAGTACCTTCTGCCCACTGGCAATCCACCCCAAGTTCCTCTTGAATAGTTGAATGAGGGGATTTTGAAGCAAAACAATGACCAAAAAAGTCAGAGGTCAAGCCCGATAGAGAAGAAGAAGGTTGGAAGAGTTTTGCAGCCCGCATACCGAACCGAGAACGGCCAAACAAGTACCAGCCGCAGCATCGAGGGGGAAAGGGACATTTAAGAGAAGGACTTACTACTCAAGCATCTTGATGCTTGATGATTACACTGAACTAACTCAAATTATCAACGTCTCAAAGATGATCAATGCAAGATTAAGCTGCTCTCATGTGTAAATAAGTGTGCAAGCGAAAGTCACAGACAGCCTTCAGACCTAGCTTTTAACAATGAAAGTGCTCTATTGATCTCTTTATTAAAGTACAATCTACTGAATGCGTCTTAAGCCTGCGGTGGGAAGCGATTGTTTTCCCTTGGCAAAGATATCTACAGAGCTAAGAGGAACTCTGTCAGATGAAAACTTTAATATGCCCTCATGTTTATGAAGGGAACATACAAATGCTGCCAGAATCTAGTATTTATGTTTCTATATTTTTTAAATGAAAATTTGTAAATTAACTAATTCTTGAGTGCACTTCCTTTAATAACCTTTATCTTTGGCTTCTTACATACATTATAGAATCTATAATTCTTAAACACATTATTGATTCAATAGAAAATAACATTTATTATTAAAATAAAAAACACATGAGAAAGCACAGAGGTAAAAAAAATCAATTTATAATAAGATTCCAAAATTTTTTTACAACTACAGAAAAAACTAGTAGCAACATTCCCAATATTACGAACGTGTGGGTAAAGAAAACTGAAAATTTATATTATAATCTATAAAATAGGTGAAAAGAAGATGTAATAAATTTATTTTTAACATTTTCTTAAAAACCAATGTCGTGTTTTTTTTCAACATTTATTTATAATAAAATGAAATATATAAAAATTTGGATTTATCGATTTATCGGTTATCGCCTTATCGGCGATATTTTTATCACGAGTTATCGGATATCGGTTATCAATGATAAGGTTTTCGTTATCGGTTATCGCGATAACATTTTTCGTTATCGTGCCCACCTATGCTTTTGCATGACCGATATTCGTGGTATAACATAAAAATCCAAGCACACTGTAAAATGTAATTTACAATCTGCTATGAGACCAGTACCTCATAGCGAAGACTTACCTGTGCCTGACACTCCCAAACAAATGGCACTATAAGTGACGACGAGTCAAGTGATAAAGTAGTGGCGGAAGAAACAAAATACCTGGATCAAACATTTCAATTAACCTCTTTGTTCTTCAAGTGAACCACATTTCTTGAGTCAGGGAGATCTTGTGCGTGATTAACACTTGGTTTTCAAAATATATTTATGAAAAATTCTAATGAGAATTTAGACTAGACATTAAAAAGTCACCCTAAAAACTTAATTTTTGTTTTATTGTGACAGGCAATTGTCTTTTTATTGAAAAGTTCTACTTGCAGAAAGCATAGTGATTTTGTAAGATGCATAATTCTGTTATGTGGAATTTTGCCCATATATAAAACAAGCCAATGAGTGGCGCTTTATATTGACGCCTTTCAAAAATTAAAAGTTTTGAAAAGTAGTTTCACTCCACAATATGGGTAATTGAGGACCAATCATAAGTGGATATATGTGGTGACTAAAGTGCTGCGGGCGTGTCACTTTTACTTGGAATCGCAGCTGGCTATACCAAATTTATTGCCTTTCTTTTTGAAGTTTATTATTCCTAAAAACTAAATCAATATCTAGGAAAGAAGAGAAAGTATGGCCACAACGATCTCTGACTACTCCAGGAAAAGAAGAAAACAATGTCATCAATCCTCACCTTGTTGATTCTCATAAACGTTATCTACCTCCCTTGCATATTAAGCTAAGATTAATGAAAATTTTCATCAAAAATACGGATAGAACTGACAATGGATTCACATATTTAAGAACTAAATTTTCAGGAATAAGCGACACTAAAATCAAAGAAGGTATTTATTTTGGGGCCACAGATTAGGGAGCTGATGAACGACCAACACTTTGAGGAAGAGCTTAATGCTGTTGAAAAACTGTATGTCTGTCATTTAAGAAAGTGTGTAGAGACTTTTTTTGGGAATCAAAGAGCAGAGAACTATTCTGACATTGTGAAATAGCTACAGACATCATCCACGTCCTTGGGATATAATATTAACCTAAAATTTCTCTTCCTTGACTCTCACTTGGACTTCTTCTCTGAAAATCTTGAGTCAGTCAGTGACGAATACGGCGAAAGGTTTCACCAGGACATTCTGAGCTTTGAAACCCGGTACCAAGGAAAGGTGAGTACTTCTATGTTGGCTGATTACTGTTGGTCACGAAAAAGTTACTTACCGGAAGCTAAATACAGTCGAAAATCATATGCTTCTACATTTTAAAAGTGAGTTTTAATATAAAATTAGCTCGATTTGTAAATTTTTTTAATACATTTATTTAAAAATTTAAATATGCTATCCCAGAAAAACTATGGGTGACAGAAAAAAATGAAAAAATATTTGAAATCGGCGGAAAAAATGGTATATAATTCACCTATTTCAGTTTGTGGGACAATTTTTTTTTGAAATTTTGTTGACCAGTGTAATTAATATATCATAACTAACTACAAGGTTGGGTGACATGTTTCAAATAAAAGAGCAGAAGCTAGTTTGTTGTCAACTCTTTAGCTACAAGTTTAAATGTTCCGAAGAAACTCATTATGTTTAAGACGTCGATTTGTGACAGCAGTTAAAACTTAGATTTTTTATTACATTCCTAATTTGAAACAGCTGTTTAATAAATGAAGAAAACGTTAAGATCTCAAATCAAAAATAGTTACGCCGTCGGGAAAATGGTGATTCCATGTTTAGGGATACAAAATCCTCATTTATTAATAGGCTATGTCAAGAAAAGTCCAACAATAAATAGAAAAATTATGCGTCACTCTTAGAAAGATTTCGGCATAAAAAAGAAATGGCCAATTGGTAATAGGAAAATATTTTCAAACGTATAAGAAAATATTTTTCAATATACGAACTAAAATTTGAAGTGAAAACACGTCGAAACATTCTTCAATTCTAAACGTTCAACAATATATTTTATTTCTATCATTCATAAAAGAGTTAGAAATTATATATGAAGGTAGTTAAAAAACTAACTATATGTCCTAAGAGAGGTTTAAGGGTATTTGCAGTCCATTTATATATTTTATATGTGGTAGGATCGATGTTTGAGATGATGGGTCTGAGAGGGGTGTTGTGTTTATGGGTTTTGCAAACGTCATAAAATTGGGAAAGTTTGGGGAGAATGGATTTAAGTTCGTTGTGCAGTAAAGGAAAGTCAGAGAGAATGTGTTTCAGTTTGTTATTAAAAAGGTTTTGAGAGTTTTTTTAGTGTTTTTTTCGTGAGAAAAGAGTAAGTATTATTATCTGTTGATATAGTCAGGTTTATTAAGAATGACAATATTGTTGCCTTTGTCAGAACGAGTGACCACAATATTGTTGTTGTTAAGGAGGGAAGAGAGAGCAGTGTAAAATTTTGAGGGACAATTTTTAAGAGTTAATTAAGAATATTAGAAGTCAAAATGCCTTTTAAAAAATCAAAATTGTAAGGTTGGCTTGAGTTTGTAGTTTTCCATATTTCAAAATCTGTGAAAAATCTTTTAAGAGGGTCGGATTGCTGAAGAGAAAATGATAGGCCATATCCCAAAAGAATTTTCTGGTCCTTGGATAAATTATGGTCCGATTTATTGATGATTTGTTCCGGGGAATAATTCAAAGCCCATTTACTATCGTAATAAATTTTGTTAAATTTCATATCTAGATTTCTTTTCTTTTGTGAAATAATTCCATCTATTTTTTCGTGAGCATAATTTAAGAGGTCAGTAAATTCTTCAAGAGAGTTAGGATGTGTGAAATACCAAAAATTCTGAAATTCCTTGAATTTTTTGAAAGAATTTCCAAAAGTAGTTTTTATTTCCTGTTTGATGTTATCAATTTTATTATTTAAAGAAATGTCGAAAAAAATCAGGAAATGGATCGAATGATGATGATGAGACAATGATCCCTAATAGTATTAATTTCAGCAAATTCTACTTCAATGTTCTTCCACCTCATGTTCTTCCATGAATTACAGTAAATATATATATAATATATATATATCACTATATATATATTATAATATTATATATACTATATAATATTATATATATATATATTAATATATAGTAGTATATTTGATATTAATCATATATATATATACTATAATATATATAATATATATATATATATTTTAGAACAATAAACTCTACAGCATTTCCACGTTACAATGCTGTATATGAAACACTTTCCTAAGCTGTGAAAATTAAAAGAAAAGAAAAATTCCAAAATTACATTTTGATGTTCTTCTCTCGGAGAGACTTTTTATTAAAACCTTGAACATTATTTATTCTAAGCAGGAAACAAAGTACTTCCTATCTCTCTAATATCGTTTCACATTTAATTTAAACCCCTTTTTAGAACTTTTACTATACATATAATAAATACTTATATATATATATATTATATATACTATATATATACTATAATATATATATATATATATATATACTATATACATATATAATATAGTATATGATATAAGCCTATATATATAATATATAATATAATATACTTTATTAAAAGCATTATAGTATATAATTATATATAATATATATATTATATATATAATATATATATATATAATATATATATACTCTATACTATATATTATTATTATCACTATAACTATATATATATATTATAATATATATATATATTATATATATATATATATATATAGTACTATATACTATATATATATATAATTATAGTATATATTATATAGTATATATATATTAGTAATATATATATATATATATAATATA
>JABUQX010126534.1:0-7500 GCA_015478945.1 Trachelipus rathkii | reverse complement strand
AGTATTAACAATATTCTTCCAAATCGTTCATATAACCTATTCAATTTGTTATCAGTAGAACCATTTTATATAAAATCGCCAACATGATTTATGACTATTAAGAACTAAACATTGTCTTTTGTTAATCAATGAGAGTAGTAGGGCAACCATATTGCATGGAGGTCGCTTTTACCCCATGTCCTCTTTTACCCCTAGGCCTCTTTTACCCCACCCTAAAATTTGGCCAAACCGTATTTTTTGGCCCAAATTTTTTACCTGTCCTTGACCTTTGGCTGACCTTGACCTTTTTTGACCTTGACCTTTTTTGACCTTGACCTTTTTTGAGAACCCTAATTTTTTGAGAACCCTAATTTTTTGAGAACCCTAATTTTTTGAGAACCCAAATTTTTTGGCAACCCTAATTTTTTGGCAACCGTAATTTTTAGCACCCTTTCGAAGAAAGGGTGCGCCAAACGGTTGCGTCAGCAACCGTTGTACGTATTACCCCCCTATTTTACGCCCCCTAACTTTTTTCGACCGTGGGCAATTTTTGCCCACGGTAATTTTTGATCTTCCTTTAGGGGCTTAGCCCTTTTTGATGTCGTTACCTTGTTTGACCATGATATTTCGACCAACCCTTTGGTCTTCCATGGGTCAATTTTGGCCCACGGTAATTTTAGGCTACCCTTTGGTCTTCCATGGGTCAATTTTGGCCCACGGAAATTTTTGGGTACCCTTTGGTCTTCCATGGGTCATTTTTTGCCCCCGGTAATTTTTACGACCAACCCTTTGGTCATCCATGGGTCAATGTTTGCCCACGGTAATTTTCAACCACCCCTCATATACCATGGGTCATTTTGACCCACGTAATTTTTATGTCCTTCCTTTAGGGGACTTAGCCCTTTTTTGATGTCTTAACCTTGTTTGAACATGATATTTTTACCTTGCCATATACCATGGGTCATTTTGCCCACGCTAATTTTTTTTACCACTCGTGGCCAACGTCACATATTTCTTCCTAACTTGTACGCCTGTTATGGACCTACCCTAACTTGAACACCTACACACGTGCGTACGCACACACACCACACACACACCAAACACACGCACACACACACACACACACACACACAACTACACTTATACAGACATTCACTATGCACTTACATTACCCATAGACACTACATTTACACTTATACACACGTACGCGTGCGCACACACATACACACCCTTGACAGATAACATGGGTCAATTTTTTGCCCACGGTAATTTTTTGTCCTTCCTTTAGGACTTAGCCCTTTTTTTGTGTACCTTGTTTGACCATGATATTTTCGCCCTTGACCTTTTTGTATTCGTACAGGTACAATTTTGAGCCTCAGCATTTATTGATGCCCCACTTATGCCTCAACTTTAATGCTCCCAATCACCGAAGAAGTATCTAGGATGGTTTCTCATTGTGTTATGAGTATTGATGAGTGCCAGGTTGAGTGCCAGAGGAGCTGGCCCAAAGTGGTTGTCAATGAGTGCCAATGAGGCCAATGAGTAGCCAATGAGTGCCAATTGAGTGCACATTAGTGGCCAAGGTGAGTGCCACATAGTGAAAACTGAGTGCCACTTTTTTTCAAGCCTTTTCTAGCCTCCACTGAGCCTAGAATAGCCCTAATATGGGTGTCTACCCCTATGTAATAAGTATGAGGACGATTGGTGTATGATTACAATCTTTGCTAGAAGTGCTTCCTACTGATGGAGTTAGTATTTTATAACACTTATAAGCACTTACACTCTCCATAGACACTTACATGAAACATACACACTTACACTCACACCCACACACAGGTACACTTACACTTACACTCACACACGCGAATTTTGATGCCTCAGCATTTAATTGCCTCGCAAATGATGCGCAGCATTAATGCGCGCAGCTTGATGCCTAGCATTAATGCCTCAGCAATGATGCCGCATTAATGCCTCAGCATTGATGCCTCCACACCTTGAAGGTTCATCTTTGATGACTCATTCTTTGATGACGTCATCTTTGAAACCATCTATATTTGATGATTCATCTTTGATGAAATCACCTTTGATGGCTCATCTCACCCTACATCAAAGAAGAGAGTTAATATTAATGTCTTCCCCGGGTTCATAAGTGGCCACAGGCCGCAGCAAGCCCCCTCCCCCGCAAAGGATGGAGGCCCCGCACCCGCAGGTTCGACCCGCCGCGCGAATGAAAAATAAGTATACTATAAGTCATTTCATTTTTTATTTCATACTTACATATTCAAAGAATGTTCTTTCAAAATACTATGAAATCATTCATTTTATTCATACTTAAAACTTTTTTATTAAAAAAACATTTTCGCGAACCTAAAACTGTAACTCATTACAGACATTTTAACACATATTTTATTATTAACATTATTTTTTCTTATATATTTTTTAATACTTGTTAATTTATAAATTTTTAAAAATTGTATGTTAAGAAGAAAAAAAATTCAAGGAGTGGTCTGTATATTAAGCATTTTATTTTACTACCATGTACGAACAGATTTTTACTAAAAACATGTGAGTAAAGCAGTAAAAACATGAGTTAAAGCAGTAAAGCAGTAAAACAAAAAAGCATTACTAATCCCCCCCTAGGTGTTAGGTTACACCTTTATTGTTTACTGCTTTATTGCTTTAACTTTCTGCTTTACTCTTAACTTTCTGCTTTACTGTTTTAACTTTCTGCTTACTGTTTAACTTTCTGCTTTACTGTTTTAAACTTCATATATTTATTAACATTATGTTTTTTTATTTTTGTTTTAATATTTTTATTATTTTATATCTTATATATAAACATTTGATTTTACTACAATGTACGAAATTTTACTAAAAAACAGTGAGTTAAAGCAGTAAAACATGAGTTAAAGCCAGTAAAGCAGTAAACAAAAGCATACTAAATCCCTTGTTGGTGTTAGGTAACACCTCTACTGTTTTACTGCTTTTACTGCTTTAACTTTCGCTTTACTGCTTTAACTTCTGCTTTACTGTTTTAACTTTCTGCTTTACTTTTTAACGTTCTGCTTTACTGTTTTTAATCATATTTTATTACCATTATGTTTGTTATTGTTTTTTATACTTTTTATTATATTTTATATCTTGATATATAAACATTATTTTACTACATTGTACGAAAATTTTACTAAACAAAACATGTGAGTTAAAGCAGTAAACATGAGTTAAAGCAGTAAAAATACTTTTTTGTTTTTTTTTTTTGTTTTTTTTTACAGTTTCTATCACACCGCTCACGGGCAAAGCCTATTCAAGGAGGGGGTGACACTCAACAAAATTTCAACTAACGCAAATTACGCAGATGAGCACAGACGCGGGCTTTAAAGTGAGGGAAGATTAAATTGAGTAGGAAACACAGAAGATGGAAGAGAATCCCACAGAACAGATGTGGCAGGAAAGAAGGAGGGACCGCAGCGAACTAGTCTGGAGTTCCATTAACATCAACACAAAACTCAATGTGCCTGACACAGCCCCACTTGTGCTTGCGAGGGCGTCTGTAAAGGGGGCGGCAACGGCGAGTGGAAAAGCTCGCCTCGAGCACCTTGCCGCTCGACTGATAGAGAAAGAGATAAAGCACCAACACGCGCCGCAAAGATAGAGGTCAAGTGAACTAGAAAGTACAGGACAGTTTATAAAGTCCTTTTTGGCCTTGACTCGACCCTATCCAAAAAGCCGGGTGAAAGACCTGAGCCCCCCCAGATATGAGAGCAGTACTCCATTACAAGGGCGGAGTGAGACCCTTTGTATAACTGAAGGTAACTGGTTGAAGACGGAAAAAAAAGTACGCAGTCTTAAACAGAAAACTCCCAGTTTTTTGAGGGCCGCCCTAGGCACCATTGTGATGTTGAGGTTTCCGAAGACATTTTTTGTGTATGTTAAGGCCAGGATGTTTAATTGTCAACAGGAGAGACGAAGAACCGTCGAAAGAGAATAGGAAAGTTAGAGGTGTCTTAGAGAGGGAGATGTAGAAGTGGGTTTTTAAAGGGAATTAATTTCACAAGGCTTTGCGACGGACGCCCACCCGGAAATTTCTTAATCCAGATCAGCGAGAAGGAAGTCGGAAAGTTAAGACGAGCGAGGCAATTCTAGAAGTAAAGAAAGGAAGCAGAGTTGAAATGAGTGAAGAATGAAGGGGTCGAGTCATCGGCATGATGAGTGGATTAGAGTTAGATGTTGCAGACGAGAAGATCATTGAATGAAAAGCAGGAATAAAGTATGAGATAAGATCAAAAAAAACCTGAGGAACACCACTTATTGAACAGACAGGAAAGAAGAAGTCGCCCCATCAAGAACAGCCGATATTGAGCGATGTTGAAAGAAAGCTGACATAAGTAAGCAAAGAGACAGGAGGAAATCCAAAGAGGGAGCTTGTGAGGCCAGTGACGCGTGCCCATACCCGGTCAAATGCTTGGATATGTCAAGCGCCACCACGCAAGTTCCCCGTAGTTCCTAAGGGTGGAAAACCAAAAATCTGTTAGATAGGAAAGTATATCACCAGTAGACCTCGAGCGCCGAAAAGGCCGTACTGGCGATCGGAAAGAAGGGAATTGGATTCCAGATGGTCTAAGGAAATGAGAGTTGAGAAGGGTTTCAAAGAATTTAGATAGATTACAGGTTAGAGCTATAGGGCGATAGGTAGAAGGATCAGACGCGGCTTCTCTTTTTTCGGAATAGGTTGGACAATGCGCGCTTCCAACACTGAGGGAAAAGTGCTAGTATTGAGGGCATAGAGAATATAGTCGAACGAGAGGAGGGGCCAGCACACGGGAATGCACCTCCCTCAAAACTCGGGGAGAAGCCATCTCGGTGGCCACCCGCCTGCCTAACGTTCATAGATTTCAGGAGCCCATGCAACCCGAGTCAAATGTAATCTTCAGGCAAAGCATAGGGCACGCTTGAGAGGAGTAAGGAGGAGGAAGAGGAATTGCAGAATCGTCCAGGGTTGAGTTAGATGAAAATAGGAGGCCGAAGAGATTGGCCTTGTCAGTTGGAGAGTTAGCAACAGAATCATCAGATCGAATAAAGAGGAGGAAAGTAAGATTTACAGAAGTTGTTGGAGATGTTTTTGGCCAGAGGCCAGAAAGATTTTCAGTAGGAGAACCAAGAGAGGTTAGCGCACTTTCGTTTGATAAAGTCCGCTTTTGCTTGCGTCGAAGAGTATCCCTGCAAACGATTTCTAGCTGAATGAAACATTATGCGAGAGTGGATAGGAGAACGAGAATTTCCCCCCCCCCGAACGCACTGTCTCTAGCTGAATGGCCAGAGATCAATTACGATCGAACCCATGGATTATGAGGAGAGAAAGATTTAGTCGAAGAAGGAATAAACCTGCTCATTCCCATCAACGATTACAGCTCCCCACCTTGTCGCAGAAGCCGAAGGGTCACCAGAGACAAAGCAGTTCATTCCAATTATAGTTAGCGAAGAAGCAGCGCAAAGCCCTCCAAGTCGGCCCGTCAAAGTGCCAGAAAGAACCCACAAGGCAGGATGAAATTGTTGGAGAGAAAGTATTAAAATTAAGAGATATAAGGTTTGTTGGTAGATTTACCAATAGGAGCGAAGGTTGTGTATTTATAGAGAGAAAGGGACTAGTTGTGACATAGGTCAAAGTGTGTTCAAGAATTGGTTAGGGAGCAATCCGGAATGTGTGTTGGTTCTTTTATTTAGGTGCTCCAGATCGTTAAGAATGCTGAATGATTCGGCCTCCTCCCCACTAATCAGTATGAGAGGATCCCAACCATCAGTGTTGTGTACATTGAAATCCCCTAGATAGAGGGACCCTCAGTATTTGGATGAGAGAATATAAATTCTCGTGAGAAGTAGTAAGATATGTTCAAAAAAGGCGTGAAAAATCTGTTCTGATTAGGAGAACAGTAGCAGAAGCACAAGATTATTGTAGTAGAAGGAAGGAAAATTTTTAAGCCACAGAACAATCGAATTAGGTGATTTCGAGATTCACGAGGACGTGTTACTGGAGTGTTAATGTAAACAATAGCACAGTTACTCCACCCTTTTAGGACGGAAATTATTGAAATAGTTATAGTTTGATACGTAAAACGAGTTAGAGGATGAATTCTAGCCATCTGGTCTCAGTACATAGGAGCAAAGATTAGGGCTTAGAGTTAAAGAGGTGGTATTCAACGGAAGCCGAGTTGGAATTTAAGCCACGGATGTTGGTGAAGTCAATAAAAAGCCCGCATCTATGCAAATCTGCCATCTCACACACCAACACACACACACACAGCACACACACACTCGCACACACACAAACAAGAAAAAAAGCCAAAAAACAAAAGGAAAAATCGGGATAAAATTCATCAAACGCTAAAAAACCTAAGTTAAAAAGTTTAATGTGCTAAAATTAATTAAAAATCAGATTTTGTATAATAAATTAAAAAATAAAACTCAAACTTACGTAACCCTTCCCAGTTTACCCTACTAAAAAATTCGAACCCACCCCCCCAAAAAAAAACAAAAAAAAAAAGGAAAAAAAAATTAAAACAGAACAATCGGATAAAATTCATCAAACGGCTAAAAACTAAGTAAAAATTTATTGCTAAAAGTTAGATTAAAAATCAGATTTTGTATAATAAAAAAAATAAAAATAAAAACTAGAACTTCGTCTTTTGAAAAACGTCCATGTGTGAATCTCACTGAATCCAAGATGGAAACCTGCCGCACACGGAAAAACAAAAGTCGAGTTTGATTAAAACAAAGACAGATTAGAAAAACACACACTTTCACTAAACACAGATATGCCAAATAATAATAACAATAAATAAAATAAATATAAACTATCAAGCGAGAGCACTCAAAACACGTCTGCACTTCACAACGACCAACGAACCAAGCAGTAAAGCAGTAAAGCAGTAAAACAAAAGCATACTAATCCCCCCCTAGGTGTTAGGTAACACCTCTATTGTTTTACTGCTTTACTGCTTTAACTTTCTGCTTTACTGCTTATAATCTTTCTTGCTTTACTGTTCTTATAACTTTCTGCTTTACTGTTTTAACTTTCTGCTTTACTGTTTTAACTCATATATTTATTAACATTATGTTTTTTATTTTGTTTTAATACTTTTTATTTATTTTTATTATTATTTTTATTATTTTTATTATTTTTATTATTATTTTTATTATTTTTATTATTTTTATTATTTTATTTTTATTTTTTATTATTATACTTAGTGTTATTTACTTCATGCCTATTGTTATTATTATTTAGAACCACACATTCACTATGAACCTTATAACACCATTCACTAGCACTTACATTTACCCATGGACACTTACATTTACCCATAGATACTTACATACACTTATAACACAACACACACACACACACACACACACACACACAACACACACACACCACACACACACACACCACACCACACACAAACACACACACACAGACTTACACACGCAGATTTAACTACACTCACACAGATTTACTTACACACGCAG
>JABUQX010126532.1:7500-12386 GCA_015478945.1 Trachelipus rathkii | reverse complement strand
TAATATATATATATATATATATATATATATATATATATATATATATATATATATATATATATCCTTATTTTTGTATATCAACTAATTTTATATATTTAAAACCTTATAAATTAATGTTATAGAATTTTCTAATTTGTAGACAATTTTCTAAGGAAATAATTAGTTAATTACCTTTTATTTATTTAACCACTGAAAAATAATAGCAATATTTAAAAATCTTACAATAAATGAAGAATTTTGTCATTTTTTGTTTAAAAAAAATTCCTTCTTTAATTTACTAAAGGTAAGATCTTGAAGTGAAGCAAAATTATCATTATTATTTGTAGTCAAAGCATGACTCTTAAGTTGTAGTGCAAAAAACATTAACATTTCTCCCGTTTCTGGAGTGCATCAATTTTTAGAATAATTGATCCTCCAATTCTGAAGAGTCTTTCACTTTCCACGGAAAAATGGGGCGAGCTTAAATATTTTCTAGTAAGGACACCCAAATGCTGAAAGGTACCTTTATTCAATAACCACCATTGTAAAGGACTTTCTGAATTTTTAATAAGTTTCATATTTTTATATTGGCTTATTTCTACTTTTATAACATCTTCAATTTTTTTAATATAGGTGTCTTTTTTCTTAGGAATGAGTTTCCTTGCTGTTTTTAAAGTCTTTTTCTCTTTAAATTCCGAAAAACCGTTTTCAAAACTGAAGTTAAAACTATTTTCTTCAGTATCACCTTTTTCGCCCTATTCTGTTGATAAATGAGAAGAATCTGAAGATTGGTTTAAAGTAGTGGAAACTGTTTTCCTTTTCTTTATACAACATATATATTCGCACATCCATTGCTTAAGAATATCTTCCACTTTTTTATTGTTATATTCATTCTCAAGGAATGAAGTTTTAAAGCGTGGATCAAGATAGGTAACAAGCACAAGATTCTTATCAGTAATAAAGTAAATGTTGAATCTATTTTTTATTAGCAGATTTTCCCATGCACGATACTGTAAACCCAGGTCCTCAAATAGTCCCTTTTTTCTGGCTTTCTTTTCAAATAACTACAAATCACTTTCATATTTGGGATTATTGCCAGTACCATTGATTCCTTGTGTGGAATTTATAATTTTAATCAACAAATTTTTAAGTTATTTTTAGCAATTTTTCCAAGAACTTTCCCGTTGTTTCTAATCATGCAGGTTTTGAATGATCACTCGCAATATTAAATGAGAGCCGTCTTTTTTTTTAGATTTTGAGAAAGCATATGATACTGGCTAGCCACATCTGGTTTGTATCCTGAATAAATCATTGCTGTGGGAAATTAAATCTAGTTTGATATTCTTTATACTTAACCCCAACATAGCTTAGGGCGAGTGATTAAAATGACCTACGATTTGTTTCATATGGATATATTTTTTTACGTCTCTTTGTTCAAATATGGCATCATTGAGAACTAGTGTCAAAGAGTGTAAAAAGCAAGGTAATTCCTGGAATCCTGCTTCTGTTACTCCTGCAGCCATATTAGGTGCGTTATCCCTTACTATAACATGAATTTTATTAGTAGGAATATTGAATTCTTCCATAACATTTTGAAGACAATCACTTATATTAGATGCTGTATGTGTGAGATACGTGAAAAGGTGAAACACGAGAAGGATATCATTTATATTCAATAGCTCCCAATTATTACAAGCCTACAAGGCAAATATTTCACTGCTCACTTGCGATTCCCGGGTATATAATTATCAAAACATATTACATAACACGACTAACGAACATTGCCAAATGTCTGCCTCCCATGACTGTCTGAAAATCCTAACATGATATTTTAGTCACTACGTAAAGATTCGCCGTTCAATCCAGTTTTCTTTTATTAAATAGAATTAAGGAAGAACTGAAATTAAATATCAATACGGCAGACTTCGAAATATTGTCTTTGAAATATCATAAAGATCGAATTAAAATTATTTTCAGATTGTATACAAAAGAATCGGTACAATTTTGCCGATTCCGATTCCGATTCCTGAAAAACATCCGATTCCTCCGATGATGCCGATTCAGATTAATCGTCCCATCACTAATATATATATATATATATATATATATATATATATACTATATATATATATATATATATATATATATATATATATACTATATATATATAACTATATATATATATATATATATATATATATATAGTTTTGCCTCTTCTGAATCTGATAGCCATGGATTCTTCAAGTGAAAGTTTGAATTTAAGTTATACGTTTTTAATATGAATGATTGAAAGATATTTAAATTTGTATATTTTTTCTTCTTTGCAAGTTGGTACAGAGGGGGGGGGGAAATAGACCCATGAAATTCGCCATCCCACGAATTTGGAGAGAGCCAAATGACCACTCCATCAATAGCTTCTTCTGGTTGGTGTACCCTTCCAAGCATCAAGCTGGCAAAAATGCACCTGGTATCATATATTGTCCAAGTGCCAGACTCTCCTGAGTTCCCTGTACCCAATGCTCCAAAGGGAAGACACCCATCTTTAGAAGAATGCAGCAAATCAGAAGACGATGAAGTCGTTGATCCTGAATATAGTGTAGCTGAGGAGTGAAATCCATATTTCCCCAACCAAGAAGACACAAGCAACTTGCTCAGAGATCTTGGTCTCACAATGACGAGCTTTAGACGCCGAGACTCAATCAGTTGAATTTGTTACATGAAAGTGCCAAAGTAGCAAGCCAGAGAACGTCACCACTCTTTTTCAACTTACTTACCAGTCAAGATTGGCTTTGCTTTTGCCACAATGTGACATGTTTGTTTGTGGCACTTGGAATTGCCTGTAACCTCTGCGAGTGGCGCCTCTTCATAGATAGTTCATCGAAGAGTCTCAAAGCTGTGCTACTTCAAAACGGGAACATATATATTTCTCTTTCCTTAAGTCACTTGGTGCAGTTCAAAGAGGAACATAGCAGAGTGAAGTAATTGCTAAGTGCCTTGAAATATGAAGAGCACAATTAGGAAGTTATCGGAGATTTCAAAATGATGGCCCTCCTGATGAATTTCCAAGGCGGTTTTACCAAGTTACCATGTTACCTTTGTCTCTGGGACAGCAGGGCTCAAGCAGACTACTACCAAAGGCAGGATTAGCCACAGCGGACTGAGTTCAGTGTAAGGAGCAACAATGTCAAATGAGAGCCTCTGCTGGACCCCGTGAAAATATTGTTTCCTACACTACACATAAAATTAGGCCTCATGAAACAGTTTGTCACAGCTCTAGATAAGGTGTCTTCAGTCTTCATCTACCTGCAAGGATTCTTCCCTAAGCTGTCAGAGGCAAAGGTCAAAGCCGGAGTCTTCGTCAGCCCACAATTAAAAAGGAATTCCCTAAGAACCTGACTAGGACAGAAAAAGCAGCCTGGAACAGATTTGCTGCAGTGGTTCGTGACTTTCCTTGAAAAATCACCAGGCCGAAAAAGTGCATGCAAGAGCTTGTTGAGGAAATCTTGTGTTCAAAGGAACTCACGGCAAAATGGGCTGACAGGATGTCCCTCAAAGTCCATATTCTTAATGCTCATCTTGCTAAATTTTAGGAGAACAAGGGGGTGTATTCAGCGATTTCACCAGGATATTCTGTATTTTAAACGTCGTTACCAAGAGTCATATAACAAAAACATCGATTGGGACTATACTTTGGGGTGATTCGTGAAGCAACTTACCGTATAATAAAATCCAGAATAAAACTTCTCACTTCTACATGATTTTTGAGGTCTCTGTTATTATCTAAACTAAGAAATAAATTAATTTGTTACTTTCGAGTAAATATGCCGCCTTTTTCTTACTTTGTGTAACCGAGAATTATTATTATTCACCAATTTTTTAATTGGAATTTGTAATTTTTGTGAAATATCCATTATCCGGTTCACCAAAATCAATGTTTGAGGAAATATTAGCCATTTCATACCATCTTAGGTATGAGAAAATAGGAAATTACTAGTTATTGACCAAGATAAAAAAATGTATTACATATTGTTTATTTAAATTATTAATTATGTACAGTTAGGACTTTAATGGATCATGTGAACTTTTTTAATAAGATTAGAACTTTTATTAATTTTTAGAGGTATTACTGATGAGAGATAATCCGAACTCTCGGATGAAACGACAGACACATCAAAAACTGAACAAATGACTTTATGCCTTAGGTATGTGGAGACTCAGTCTTTAAAAGTTAGAGAAGATTTTCTTGAATTTGTAGCCGTAGAAGGACTAACTGGAGAAGTTATCGCTAATGTAATTATTCATTCTTTCACCAGTGCACTTGTTTTCCATTTGATTAAGGAAAAATCTATCTATATCTATCTACTATCTATCTATCTATCTATCTATCTATCTATCTATCTATCTATCTATCTTTATCTATCTATCTATCTATCTATCTATTATCTATCTATTCTCATTCTATTCTCATCTATCTATCTATCTAATTCTATCATTAATGGTTTCCGACGCCAGTCTTCGAGTTAAGACACTCTCAGGTAGGGGATTTCCCCTTTTCAGCAGAACTAGCATCTTCTTCCATTTAGCCTCGAAACTCGTTCTCCCAGAGCTCTTCAGAAGATCGTGCCTCTAGGCCATAAGATTCTAATGCTGGTCCAGGAGTACTGCAAGCATAAAAGTAAAGGACCGGGTTGCTAGCCCTGTCGCCCCATAGCCATGCGAAGAAAGAAAATCTTCATTTGTTCTCATCGCGACCGAAACATCCAAATCTATCTTTGGACTTATATAATATATATATTATATATATTATTATATCTATTATCTATGTATATCATATATATTATATATATAATATATATATATATATATATATATTATTATATATGTATATATATATATATATATATAAT
>JABUQX010126531.1:17500-33204 GCA_015478945.1 Trachelipus rathkii | reverse complement strand
TATTATTATTTTGTTATTATTATTCTTATTAATTATTTCTAAATTACACATCTTACATTCTACCATCCATCTCCCAGGTAGGTTACTTTCGCCTCCGATCTAGTGCGTGTCCAGCATCTTCTTCCTCTGGCCTCGAGAACCCTTGATTCCTGGAGCCTACTCTTTAGAAAACTTCTTTCTCTTGGCCTCAAATGGTTCCGATAATTTAGTCCTTGAGTTCATTTATTTTAACTATTACTGTACTGGTGTTTTCGCTCTCTTCTAATGGAACTAGCTATCCTCTTCCACTTTGGCCTTCTTTAAATTCTATCTTTTCTCCTGTAGCTCTCTGACGACCGTTTTGTCCATAGTCTTTCGCAACAGGTTTTCCAATGCTTGCGTCTCTTTAATTGAGTTTATTTAAGCAAAAAAAATTTTTAAAGGCCGGGGTTTGCTAGTCCCTGTTCGTTCCCAGTAATGATAACTTGATTTTTTGTGGTGGGGAGAGATTATTATATTATTAATTATTATGTATAATTATTATTATATTTATTATAATTATTATTATTATTATATTATTTATTATTATTATTATTATTATTATTATTATTATATTATTATTATTATTATTATTATTATTATTATTATATTATTTATTATTTTATTATTATTATTATTATTATTATATTTATTATTATTATTATTATTATTTTTGGCTCAGAATTAGCACTAGTTTCAAGAATTAAAATTGTAAAATACGTAAATCTAGTCTAATTATCATTAAAATTTTTATCATTATTGATTATTATTACTGAATCATTATTGATTTTTATTATTATGTATGTATAATATATATATTATACATATATATATTTATTATTTTATATTTATATTATCTATACTATATATAATATATTTATATATTATATATTTATATATTATACTCTATACCGACTATATCAACGATACTATCATATACTTACTTATATAAGCATTATCTATATCAATAGTCTTATCGTACCACCATCAAATTAACTTATATGCCAATATACTACTACTAAATAGTATATATACTTATTATTATACAACGTTATCATTCTTATAATATGAGTCTACGTTACCTACACATACTATACTGCTATATATACATTACTCACACATCACTCTCTCACACTCGCGCCCTTACTACTACTCACATCTGACTACTATACTACTACTACCTAACACACACATACTCACATGAGCTCCACTCCACTCTACGGTCTCCTCCTCACTCACTCTATAAGGCGGGCTGTCATTGGTATAGTGCTATCGTTCTTAGTTATTCAGGTGACTAACTGTATTTAAGCTATACCTAACTGTGACGACATCTTATTATAATCTCATCATCTCATTATACCTGACCTATTCCATTATTCATTTCTACCTCTATTCATATATTCCCCTTAATTAAATTGATCTCATCCACCAATAACTCTATATCTCATTATTAATCTACTATCTCCACATTCATCTGTCTATAATCATTAATTACACTCTTTATACATCTCTTCACCCTTCCATTCATATACACTTAATATATTATTAATCTATTCATATAAACATTTGTAGAATTTCACTCACGTTTTGCCTATTAGAAGCCTTCTGAATATTTGCCCCATTTCAGTCACCCATAACAGCAAGTAACATTCACACAATCACTCAAATGTTGTTCATGATAATCTATTATTCAATATAAGCAAGCCTGAGTTGATTGCATTTAAAATTAAATAAAAAGACTAAATCAAATAAATAAAAATAAATAATAAGAGAATAATTTATTTTATTTTTTTTCAAAACTTACTCTTCCTATTTTGGACCTATGTTATTTTCGTATTTGTAAGTTATTCAGAATTATTACATTTTATTCTTAAGAATTAGGGAATAATGATAAGCACTAGATATAATTCTATAAAATGAATTAGGAAATTCCTCAATTCAATAGTACTGGTATAATATAAGAAATTATATATGATTATATATTCTATATAATATATAAATATAATACCTAATTTCATAGTTGTATATATATAGTATATATGACTATATTAATAGTATAGGTATACTATCTAGTTATATATTACCTTATATATATATATAGTTTTATATATATATATGAAAGATGGAAGATACTTTTTGTCTTCTCTTACTTAAATAATAATAAATTCTTTCTTATAATTCTTTTAATTTCTTTAAGTAAATTAATTATAGAGTTGAATTTAATATCCATTTTCATATTATATATAACATATATATAGTTATATATATATATATATATAGGTACTATTATATTAGTATTAATCTAATATCTTATATATCTATTAATATATTATATACCTATATATATACCGTATAATATATATAGTCTATATATATTATATTACTATATATATATATATAGTATATATATCTATATATAGACATCCCTCACATTTATATATATATATATACTAATATTATATTATATATATACTTCATATTATATATATAATATATAATATATATATATATATATATATATATATATTACTATATATATATGATATTATATATATACTATATATAGTATATATATATATATATATATTATTTTTATTTATTATATGATGTAATATCTATATATTATATATATATATATATATATATTATATATATATAATTATTATAACTATGATACGCCCTACTACTACCTATAATATATAACTAACTATCATACTCTCATAACTACTATACTACTCCTCATATATATATCAATATACTAATGGAAATGGATTAGACAAGAGCACTTTGTATTATTTACTTAAAGAATGTAGCAACTACAAGTATGAAAAACACTATTCGAACATTAGAATACACACATTAGAATATGACTAAATTGTGAGTTTGGAGCATGCATTATAAATATTCTCACCATTATCACTCATAATAAACATCTAATATAGCAGTACTTAGAACTAATGAGAAATTTACATAAAGAATACTTAACAAAACAAACGATTGAAAACCCAAAAAAAAAAAACAAATTTTTTTTAAATACAATCAGTTCTTTTTAATCTAAAACAAAACATTATTTTAGGCCTCCTATTGCTTTATATATATATATATATTAGTATTTGTTTATATATATACTATATATATATTTTTACTTGAAGGATAGGTTATATATAATATATATATACCATATATATAATATTCCATATAGGATTCTATTCATATTATAGTGGGTACAATATATATAAAACTATATATTATATAACTTTATGAGGTTAGTATTAAAGTTATAATATATGGCTTATATACAAATAAATATATTTACCTCATATAACTTTATAAAATGAATAAGCCAGATTATACTATATTTATATACTTAGGTATATATTAGTTAGTTTATTCATTTTAACCTACATTAGGCAGAATTAATTTAATACTCGTTGAATGTATAACTGTGTTAATTCTTCTTTCCTCATTAGGTTATTTAAAAGGAGACACGTATATTAATGATTTGGCACACTAGTAATTTTTTTGTGGATGAGCATATGAGTATAGTAATGGCAGTTAGGAAGTTCTTTTACGCTCACGCGACAGGTATTCATTTCACTTCCCAATGCTGATTCTCTTTCACAGAGTGTTGAAGAGAATTTATCCATGATTATAGGGTAATATATATTAATCCCATTCTGGGTCGGTGATTTATTTATTATAGTTATTTACATCTGGAAAAGACATACTTCTTTCTAAGAATTTCCATTAGTTCTATAATGTTATATCTGCTATATAAAAACTATATATATAATATACTATAATATCGCTTCACCATGCGGTATATAGTAAGGCTATATAATAGCTTACCTCATATTTAATAACTTCTTGAGTATAATTATTATTACATAATAATTGTTGGAGGCTTCCATATATAAGCAAATTTTCTATATAGGGAGAGGGTTATTATAGGATATATAATTATGATTACTTTAATATGGAACTTTGTTTAGGTTTATTACTCTTGTCACCTATATATAAATATTTAGGTATAATTTTTACGTTCTTACGAAGCAATGATTATAGATTTAATAAGTTTACGTATTTTTATTAATAATTAATATATTCATATTATTAAGATTCGTTTTATAGTACAGCATTCAACGTATAAAAGCTAAGTAACATTAATATCATAATTTCTAACATGTAAGGATAGATTAGATATATTATTATCAGCATATATATATAGTAATTATATAAATTATCTCTATTATTACTGTTTTATTAACTTCGGGCTACTTTATTTCATTAGTATAATATAGTTTATACTACTATATATATCACTTAAATCTTGGTCGGATCTATATTATAGTAAGTATATATCTGTATTATTATATGATATTATACTATACTAATTATATATATATATATATTATATTTATTAGATAATATATAATATATAGATATATATCTACATATTAAATTGCTATTTCTTCTATATATATTTATATTATAGTATATTATATAATATATATATTATATATAGTGATATACCTATTACTTATACATATACTATATATTACCTATGTATATACTATTTTCTAATAGTAGGGTAGATTGACTATACTACTATACTTATATATATATAATATAACTATATCTTTATATATGTATATATACTAGTATATAATTCACTTCAAAATTGATTTTGCTATCGTAATAATCTGAATTTAGATAAGTCTTTTTTCCACTGAACTAATTTTAAGTTTTATTCATATTTTAAATAATTTAGCGAGAGCCTTCTTATGTATTTGTTCATTCTTATGATAAACTGTTATAGGTTTTCCAAAAAGAAAAAATAATAGCAATTATTCGGGTGCTGTTTTTTTATTACAAAATCTTAACATTTAAAACACATGGTACGTGAAATATATATATATATATATTATATTATATATAGTAAAAAATTATTTATATATATATATATCTCTATTTATATATATATAATATATATATATATATATATATATATATTTTATATATATATATACATATATATAATATATATATATATATATATTAAAGGTGAGGATATATATATACAATAGAGCTATTTATAAGAGTTGAATCCAGGAACGAAATCAATAAAAAATGTTAACGTATTTCAATGATTTGAGGTTAAATACATTAGTAAATACTGGATTTTCAAAATGTAATTTACATTAATATTAACAGAAATTAAAAAAGAAATTGACATATATTTTTTTGTCGCTTCACACTATAGTCCTAATAATACACCACACTAGGCTAGCCCGGGTTAGGCGGTGTCTTAGCTATTCAGTTTTCTAGTCTTAACATTTTGATTTGAATATATCCTTACGTTATATAGCGTTTGTATGACACACATCCTTGGACAATAATAATTTGTATTGCGGTCTGCTGGCCCCTGAGTGGATTTGATATTACTTCTTTATCCATTCTATTGCTTCTATGCTTTTGCCATTCGGGTTGCGGAGCCTTTCGGTCGGCTCCCCCTCCCTGACTGCATTCATGCTCTCTTTCCCTGTTTTCTCGTCCCCTGCATTGAGTCGTGGTCTTCGCCGTTTCTTCGCGGCGATAGCTCTGCGGCGGGTTCCGGGGGAGTTTTTCTAAAGATTAAATTTAATTATCTGGCCATTCATAGAGATGTATATTAGGAACAGAAATCAAATATAGATATAGGTGTAAAGTAACTTAGAAATGAGGAATTAAGATTCCGCTATTCTATTAAGAGATGTATAATAATGAATAGTATATTAATATATAAGTTATGTTATTCACTAATTATATAATCACTAATGAGGTAGATATTATCATATATTAATAATATATAATATGAATGGCGTTGAACTTAGAAATATAAAAATTTTTGGTTTATATATTTTTCTCGTTGAACTTTTTGGAGTACAATGGTTTGGGCCACTATGGGCTCCATATAGAATATGATCAGGGCTATAATTGCATAGATTCCGAGAGGATAAGGACCCTGAAGAGGTTCCCGTTTTGTTCTTTCTTCAGTCGAATATTCTTTTCTCTCCGTTACTGTAATGCGGTCAACAGCGGTTTCATGAATATGTTTCCATATACAAATTATTTTTGAGTAGGTCTAGTATTATTGTTTATAAGATTGTAATATTCCGGTATTAGTTGCGATGGATTTACAGGTCTATTATAGTATCGTATTGCCGCTATCATGTGTGAGTATTATGATTTAGTTATGCTGGTATAGGTCGGACTTTGTTGGGTACTGATATTTGAATACTCTTCACTCTTATAACATTATTATTATATTATTTTATATATCATTGTGATCCGGTGGTGACGTTATTTGGAGGAGCGTGTGTGCATGTAGTTTATATTATAGTCCCAGATAAGGGCCTTTTGTTACTTGGGTTATATTAATATAGAGTTGAAGTTAGTTGATATGTGTGTAGATGTTGATTGTGTGTATAGTTTGTTTGTAGATAGTGTAGATGATAGGTGGTGTGTTGTGCTTGGAGTGGTGATGTGACATTGAATGTGGTAGCGGTGTTGTGGTCGAATGAGTAGTTAGTGCCTGTGTGATGTTGTGGTGATTGTTGTGGTTATTAGAGGAAACTTCTGAATAGCAGCGATAAGTTTTTATACGACTGGGAATGGTAAGGTTAATATGAGCCGCATTTGTTGGATATATGCAATCAGTCTGGCAGTAATGTAACGCGCAGATTGGTATGCTGAGGGAATTTCTTGATTAAATGTAGATATAATTATAGAAGTTGATAAGAGGAGATTTCATTAGATCTTAACATATGATATGGATGGTGATACACACACACAGAGCTATGTATTAAGGTCTTATGGCGGATAAGGACTAATTCGGAGATTAAGGGAGCTCTCACTGAATATGAGCAATTGTTACTTCAAATTAAAACATATTAGTTATGCGGTGATGTGATGGTTTATGATATCGTTAAATCGAGAAATATGATATTTTTGGAGGTTATCTAAAGTACAATGCTATTATAATGTGTCTGTCATCTCGTTTCTCTTGGCGTGTTGACCAGAGGAGATAGTGTATTTGGGTGATGTTTAGTCTTCCTTGATAGAGGGGTATTCTATGATGCTTCGTGGAATTGTGTGGATGCTGTAAATAGCCTCGAACTTTTGTATTAGAGGAACACCTTTACAGGGTTTCAAATTACACGTTTTGTACTATGCCAGGACTACACGCGGTCGGGTGTGTCATCTGTCTGGTATGCTAGTCATGAGATGCCTTTTTCGTTTGCGTATTGTCTTGTGATAACTATGTATAGGCTACTAAAGGATATTAGTGGTTATTTGCGGTGTTATGGCTCGGTGGTGTGATTTAGATATGTTGATTATTCGTATTAATATTGTTTTGAGCGTGATCTTATTAGATTCTTATGGTGAGATATAGTGATTATATGTATAGTTTATACTTATTTACGTTTATAGCATTATTAGTTGCTAATAGGGAAAGCTTTAGTTGCTATCATAGCAATTGTCATAACAACTGCTCAGTTTATGTTTGTTTCGTTTATATTATATATATCCGCGCTTATTGTATCTTTGATGGGCTATTATTATGTATATCTACGCGTTTATACTTTTTATTGTATTGGTTTATGTTATCTATATCTCCCTATAATACTCTACTTAATATTCAGATCGCTGCCGGTGTGTGATTTTTTGTGATTTGAGTTTATTATCTATATCTTCTTATCTTTATTATTTTTATCTTTTCGTTACTTTTTTTTCTTTTTTCCACTTTTTTTTTTCTAATACTTCTTATTTTATTTTTTTTTTTTTTTCTTTATTTTTATTATATTTTGTACCTTCCATCTATTATTTCTTTCTTTTATCTTTTTGTAATATTTAAATTTTCTCCAGACGAATTTTTCATTTTTTATTCTTTGAATTACTTTTAATTTATTTACTTCTATTACTTCATTTTTACCTCTTACTCTTTTCTTTCATTTACCTATTTTAAAATCTTCGTATTTCCGTACGATCACTTTAAACCATTTACTTCTTTCTTATTATTTTTTATTTCTTTATCTTCTTTCTATATAGTTTCTTTCTTTATTTCTATTTTTCTATTTACTTTTCTTCTATCTTATATTTTACTTACATCTTGTTATTTAGTTTTGTACTCTATTTTATATCTTACTTTTCCTACCTCATTACTATGCTCTATTATATAACTTAATCATATATATATATATATATATCTATATCTCTTTGAAAGAGCAGAGAGAGAGAGAAAAAAAAATCTGGAAATGTGCTTATTATTAAACATAAGGATTTATTGATAAATATATTTATGAACAGTAAAAACTACAAGTATCTTAATTTTCGAAATAAAAAATTGAAATTCACTTTAAGAAAAATAGACAATATTTGTAATCAAGCTGTTTTAAATTCTATATATTTCTATGTTCACCACATTTTCTTCATGATATCGTGTTCTGTAACAACTCTTGGCAGCTGCTAATTTAAGTAACTTACCTTTCCAGTTCTCAACAAACTATTCCATAATATTTTCTTATTCTGCAGTTCGTCTCCGTGTTCACTAGTAATAAATGTGCATTTATATGTTTACGAAGACATTTTAAGTTTCAATTTGGGAAATTACATTAACTATGCTCAGACAATTGAAATGTATCTATTAATTTCTGAATTTTTTTTCATAGTGAGATAAAATCTTTGATAGGATTTTCATAATCAATACATATTACAAACGATATCTATATCGTATCAACAAGTGAAAAAACAATTGATACTAGTAAGAAAGTTTACCATCTTTACAGTGCCTGATTTATCTTTTATATATATTATATTATTATATATTATATATATCTATATCTATTATTATTATTATATATGTTTATATTATATTTATATATATGATATCATATTTTTTTTATTTACTTTATATATTGGTATATAAATTTTAAATAAATTCTAAATTATGATATATTATTATTATAAATATTTTATATATATTCATATAGAAGATTTATTTTTCTTATATATTATATCTTTATATTTTACTTACATTATATTTATTATTATAGTATTTCAGATACTATTACTATGATATATATTTATTTTAATTTTATAAATATATATTTATATATTCTATATTATTACTATATTATATTATTATATTATTATTTATATTTTATTATATATCTAATATAGTATCTAGTAATAAATCAAATCTAATGCTTGTATATAATCAGAAATGTACACTTTTTATTAGAATTATGCTAGATTTTGTTTTCTAATCGAATTTGAAATTTATATCGAGGTATAATATCATGTAATTAAGAACCTATATTCCTCTAAATGAACGGTTTTAACGTAGGTCTTATGTGTCCTGTTATTGACTATTAAAGCAGATCAGCACACCGAGAATCACCTAATTTTAAAAAAAGATAATTAAATTCTCAATAACACAAGAACAAAATACCGAAGTAAATTAAGGGTATCATTATAGAATATATTTATATTTATATCTCTCTATATTTTATAAATCTTTATTAAATTAGATTAATTAAATATATTTATATATTATATTATTATTATATTTTTATGTTATAAACTTTATATTATATATAATATAAAGTATATATATATTTTGGGTTATTTCCATATCTATATAATATATATTATCTAAATAAATCTATGAGATATATTATCCAAATTCTTATATGTAGTCTTCATAATAGTTTCTCAAATAATTATATTGTATAAATTGTCAAGCGTTTAATTTTATAACTATCTAGTTACTATTATATATATTATATACTATATTATGTTATTTTAGTTCTATTCTTATAGTATTATTAAGTGGTATTCTTAGATGGGCGGCGATTACTTATTTGTAGTAGGTTATTTATTATTGGTTTATTTTGGTAGTGGGAAGTATAGTATTGCAAATATAGTATTGCTTTTATCGCTATTTAGTATTGTTATTTTTTTATTTTTTTATACTTATTTCTTTGATTGGGTATAGTTGCTTTATTTACTGTAGTTTCTAAGTCAATATTACTTTTTTATGTTTTAATTAATATCTATGCGTATTCATAATTGTTATTATGTATATATTATATTATAGATCTTTATTTATATTAGTATGACGTACATTTCATTCTTTTGATATATTCTTTTGTTTATTTTTTTATATATATATATATATATATATTATATATATTAATATTAGATAAGATAATAGTAGGAGAATAGAATAGTATGTAGATAGATATGAATTATATATATATATATATATAATATTATATAATATTCATATATATACTATATATATATAATATATAATATATTATAATATATATATATATTAATAAGATATATATATATATATATATATATATATATATATATATATATCTATATATATAATATATATATATATATATATATTAATTATATATATATATATATATATAATATATTATATAGTATATATATATATATAATACTTATATATATATATTATATATATATAATATATATATATTATATATATATATTATATTATTATATATATATGTACGCATTTGTTCATATATATAAATATTTAATTTAATATATAAGTATTATATAATATATATTATATATATTATTATAATATATATATAGTTATATATATTAATATATTATAATAGTATAATATATATATATATATATTTATATATATATATATATTATATTAATATTAATATATATATATAATATATATTATATATAGTATATAGTATATATATATATATATATATATTATATCATAGTAATATATATATTAATATATATATTATAATATATATAGGTATATATATATATTTATCTATATAGATATATATATATAATATATAGGTATATATATATAGTATAATAATATGCGTGTGTGTATTTGTGTTCTATTGCAAATAATAGCAAGTTATTATCTTACAATAAACACACGCAAAACAGACCACGCTATATATATTATATATTATATTATATTATATATATATAGTATATATATATATATATATATAGTGAATAGTATATATATATATATATATATCAGTATATATATATAATATAATATATATACAGTATATACATATATATATATTATACTATATATATATATAATATATATATATATATATATATTATATCTTATATATTGAGTAGTATATATATAAATATATATATAATTATATATGTCTTACTTTTTGAGTGTGTGTGTGTGTGTGGGTGTGTGTATGGTGTGTGTGTGTGTGAATGTGTATGTTTTGTGGGTTTTATTGCAAGGTAATGTGCATAATTATTGCATTAGGTTTGTCTTAAGCTCGTCTTTAAAATATATGCTACGAATACGAACGACTTTCCTTTAATATTTATAAATGAAAATTTCGATCCATCAAAATGAGAAACTTTTCGAGCTCCTTGCCTATACGTACTAGTATTAAAGTTAAAATACTTTAATAAAATTTTGTTTAATTAACAAATTACCATTATAACAAATTTAATTTTTTCTATGTCAACTGAGCGTAACTTTAAGTGATTTTCATTGTTAAATCGATCATAGGCTGGATTACGAAAATGATACTAAAAACATCGTAACACGTACGAATTTTGTGTGACAACGGAAAGTTTAAATAAAACCTGCAAATATAAACAAAAAGCGCTAATCCTTCGATTTAACTACAGGGAAATTTTAAAAATGCTATTTGCGAATACAGTATATATATAGTATATATTATATATATATATATATAATATATATATATACTTATATATATATTATAGTAGTATATATTATATATAAGTATATATTATATATAACTTATATATATATATTATATATTATATATATATATATAGTATATATACTAGATTATATATTATATATATATTATATATATATTAAAGTTATATATATATAATATATAGTAATGCCTGACCTTTTTAAAAGTAAAAAGATTTTAAAAAATAAACGGCGACCTATCATATTAAACAAAAACTAACTTGAAGCAAAATACCAATTATCCTTTAAGCAAAGACTGAGATTACAGAAAATTAGGATTTTAAACCAACTAGTTACCAAATTCTATTTCTTTCTCTTTTGCCGCGTTTTATCTTCTATTAGCAAGACCAGCCAGTAGTTCACTCCTCATATTAGGATGTACTATTCTTGATATCGGTGTTCCAATTGTTATGATGTCTGTGAAGAGAAGTCTTTCTCCCTGTTCGTCACTAACAGCGCCCAAGTTATGGGAAAAGAAATCCAAATGGGAATGCAGAAAGTGAATTTTTAGTGACATCCGACATCCAAGTTTCTGATAGCTGTCCAAGAGTTTTCTTACCAACGCTTCGTAACTTTCAGCTTTGTATTACCTAGGAAAATCCTGAGACCACTGATTTAAATGCCCTCCAAGCAGATAGTTTCAAAGCAGTTAACTCTTTCTCAAAAGTGTAATCCTTCAAAAGAGTTTTCTGATCGGTATCATAACGAATGCTGGCAGGTGGAGAGGCAATGAAGCTTCCGTAAAGACATGGAAATTAGTTTGAGATATGCAAAATGCCACCTCCATTTTTATCAGTTCCCTTCACCACAAGTTTTTCATTAAGCCTCAATTTTATATATAAAGGGGTAGCAATACCTTCCTTGAATCAACCAAAGATTGAAACTTAACAGTTTCAAGTCCTGGAAAGTAGTTATTTCTTTTTGCCCACTGCTTCTGATATAGTGCTTGTCATGTTGCTATAATCTGTCCGATATATTTATATAGGAAACGCAGTATTTGCATGAATCCACTCTGAAGTCCCGTTAGCATACTTACAATTTTCAAGCCTCCTCAGAATTTCCAACCATATCATTCAAACTGTAAATCATTAATTAAAACTGGCATACTGTCATACTGCCCTTCCTTCATATCTACTGAGTATGTTACTGGTAATGATGAATAATTTGGAATTACTATTATGAAGCATATTGCTTTCAAACTTTTTTTGTGCTATATATCATAATATATATTATAATATATATATATATATATTATATATATATATATATATATAATAATATATATAATATATATATATATATATAAATATATATATAATATATTATATATATAATAATATATATTATATATATATATATATTATATATAATAATTATATTATATATATAAAATATATATATTATATATATCTATATATATATATATATATATATAATATACTATATATATAATACTATATATATATATATATATATATATATATATATATATAATATTATATATATATATATATATATATATATATATATATTCACGTATGTGAATACGTATATTTACGATTTTTTAAAAGTTTTTAATTTTCTCAAAAATGGCACGTGATGGCTTATTTCTAAGATCAAATTCGTTTTTATCGTATCGAAATTGACTAGAAACAAGAATTTTCATTTATGTGGCAAAATCTTTACTGAGCTGTGAATTGTTATCCTTTATCTTCATCATCAGAAACTTTGTCATTATATAATATGCTCAAAAATTAATAAATAAATAATAATTTGCTTTAAAAGAACGCTTTATAAATTACAATTATTTTTAATATTATTTTTACTCATTTATATAATTTTTATTTAGATAATATGTATTCAAATATTCGTATTTTACTCTATAAATTTACTTTCTGTATACTGTATTCAGTACAATAGAAATGAGGCCTTGGAGTCGGTAAATTTCATTGCTGGTTCCGGCTCCGGCTCCGGCTCCGGCTCCGGCTCCGGCTCCGGCTCCGGCTCCGGCTCCGGCTCCGGCTCCGTTTCCGGACCTGCCGCTAGTATTCCTCTCAACGTTTTC
Source organism: Trachelipus rathkii (assembly GCA_015478945.1). Lineage (NCBI taxonomy): Eukaryota > Metazoa > Arthropoda > Malacostraca > Isopoda > Trachelipodidae > Trachelipus > Trachelipus rathkii. The sequence goes on along the minus strand of JABUQX010126531.1, from coordinate 19,282 downwards.
GCTAAATTTTTATGTAGCCCTATATAATATATATCTAACCCAGAACTTATTATAGAACCCGATATCATAAATATCAACACCAGACACTTTTATGGAACCAGATATAATAAATATCAACACCAGAACATTTTTTATAGAGCCCTATATAATATATATCCAAACCAGAACTTATTATAGAACCTGATATAATAATATCAATAGCGGTAAAATTGAAATGCTCACATATAATAAGAAAATTAAAAACTATAAATCATATTTCGTATTTATTCAAAGTTTACTTTGATATTTTTTGGTCAAGAAATTTTTTTTTTTTTTTTTTTTTTTTTTTTTGCAATTATGCAATTTTCAAATCTTATAAACTTTTCTTTATTTCTGCAATTTAACACCTAAACTAACCCGAAGTAGACCTTGTCCCATGTGACTCGAAAACTTTATACGCCTGATCTGCGCATAGGACACCTCCAACCTGAATACTTCTCGACCAAACCTCTTGATAAGGAAATAACCTCTCTTCCTTCTCTCTAAAGGTCAAAGATTTAGATGTTAAGGGGTTATCCGTTTCCTAATTCAGGTATTGCCCTATACGTATCTTTCCGCATTAATTAACCTTTGTAACATTCAAGAAATTTTTCTGCTTTCAAATGTGTTGAAAAAAAACCCTCAGGAAACAGCTCAATCCCACCTCTTGCTGCTATTGACAAGGTCAGTCTTTTTTAAATTTTATTAATGCAGGAGCAAATGATGAGGATATGCTTGCAACGTCTGATGTCTCTTGTTTGATTAACTATTCATATTTATTCACCTGTTTCTCCTCTCCTCATCGTTTCGTCTCTTGATGTCAACTTACAACTAAACTTTAATGTGATGATCATTCATATCTTAATTTCTTTGACTTTTATAATAAATATATATATATATATCATATATATATAATATATATATAATATATATTATATATATATTATATATATATAATTAATATTATATATATATATATTATATATATATATATATATATATATATATATTATATATAATATATATATATATATAATATATAATATAAATTTTCAGTCTGAATAATTAAATTATAAATATAGGTACTGCTAACACGATTATGAAATGTCAAGATTAACATTCCCCGTTACAATTAATTCCCCAATGTAATCTTTAGTCATATCATCCCTTCCATTTTTAACATAAAGTGTTTATTTTTTTCTAGAACATTTACAATCTCATATTACATTTTTATCCATTTTGCTATTCCTCATTTTTTTATCTTTATATCTTTTAGCTAAACTAATTTTTAAGCTTATCTCTTTTTCTCATGGAATCCTTTCGTAATAAAATAAAAGAAGATGAAAATCTTTACGTTATTCTTGCAAGATAATCTGCAATACTTTTTTCAATCCTTAACTTTCTTTTTTAACTATTCCTCACCCATTTGTAACTTTTTAAAGCTTATCGTTAGAGCTCTGCCAACTTCATTGGCATGAACAAGTGCACTGGGACAGACTAGATAGTCTCATTTGGCTTCTTCTTCTTCTTCTTCTTCTTCTTCTTCTTCTTCTTCTTCTTCTTCTTCTTCTTCTTCTTCTTCTTCTTCTTCTTCTTCTTCTTCTTCTTCTTCTTCTTCTTCTTCTTCTTCTTCTTATTATTATTATTATTATTATTATTATTATTATTATTATTATTATTATTATTATTATTATTATTATTATTATTATTATTATTATTATTATTATTATTATTATTATTATTATTATTATTATTATAATAATT
>JABUQX010126531.1:0-10000 GCA_015478945.1 Trachelipus rathkii | reverse complement strand
TCTGCTAGATTAAAGTTTCCTTTAATTTCTGCCTGTCTCTGTTCCCTGAATTGTTTCTTTCGATGTTGCAAAGAAGTACGATTAATAACTAAGGTTTCAGTGTTCAATTCAAAAGAGTTTGCTGCAGTCATTAAAAGATGAATCGCATTTCGGCAGGAGATTTTGCATCTGTATAGTGATTCAGACAAACGTAGAGTTAAAAAATCTAGTCTACCTCTCATATCAGAAGTACTTGGTCCGTTCACTTTTACAGTATAACTTGAGTCTAGATGTGTATCTTGAGCAGGACAATTAGAATGCTGGCCTTCTTCTTTATCTTCACTATCACTGCTTGACAATGATGGTAGCTGTAGCTAAACCATAACTTTTTTCCTTCGATTTCCTCATAAGTGTTCTTTCTTCTCTTTTTCCCTTTCTATCGGTTCTTGTTTTTTTTTCTTCAGTGGCTGCTTATTCTCTTTCTTTCTTAATGATATTTAACTCATTATCATGGGCAAGATCAAATAAATCATCATATATTCATGAATTTCGTTCTTTTTTCCCCTTCTATATATCTGAGTCTCTACTCTCTACCCAATCGTTTTTATAAGTTATGCTATTCTTTAAATAGCGATACAACTTTTACAACGCAATGATCCGTTCGTTTTGCAGGAATTCGATCCATTTCCAAAAATAAGAACTGCCCTTACAACTAAGGCCGCACTTTCTTTGATTGGTAATTTAACTGACTGATAATTGAAGAAAAGGGCACCGAGTACTTGCCGATTTGAAGGTAGTTTTGATCCTAATAATTTTTTCTTTATTATTCCGATGATACTAATTTCGTAATCCTTCGGTAAGCTATGCGAATGAATTGAAGTGGAGTGCGACGATGTTGATGATCATTATATCGCACAAATGAAAAACAATACACAAACCACAAACTCATAAAGTTCTTAAAGAATAGAACTGTTAACTTGAATCAAACTGACATGAGAGTTTAGTGAAAGCCCAGTCAGAACGCTAACGCCATATATATGCAGAACTTTAATATATAATATATATAACTATATATATATATATATATATATATATATATATATATTTAATAGAATATTACTGTTAGTATAGTATACGTATATATACATTTATGTATAATAATTTCATCATCATTGTGTGATTTACTCTTCTCTTGGCACTGTACGGAGCGGAGCTGTAAAATAAGGCACTCGACCAACCCGAGTATTTTCTGTCTTGCGAACCTGTTTGCTATAATCTGATTATAGTAATATAACCATATTTTTGCAATTATTTTTTATACTTATTTCATTGTATCTCAAAATATCTGAATAAAATTTAAGTATTTCCCCTTTCACAATCACCAACATTTATAAAATATATATGTAAAAAAATCAATAAAATAATATAACCCTATCATTGTACTCTTTTCTATTATTATCCCAATAATAACAAAAAATATAACAATAAAATGGAAATTTTGTTTGAAAATAACGATAAAATCAAATTTATAACGCATATACACAAACTATAAATTACAAATTAGAAAACATATCTGTTATAAAATATATATATATATATATATATATATATATATATATTATACTATATATATATATACTATATATATTATACTATATATATATATATAGTATATAATTATATATATATTATATATAATATATATATATATATATATATATATATATTATATATATATAGTATATATATTATTATATATATCATATATAATATATATTATAATACTATAAATATATATATATATATATATATATATATATATATATATATATATATATATATACAATTATATATATTATATTATATACTAAAGTATATAAATATATATATAATATATATATATATAGTATATATATAATTATATGTTAAAATATTTTATATTTTCTATTATTATAAATATAATAATATATTATATACTTTGTATTTATATAAAATAGATATATAATTATATGTTTTTATATAAAATATAGATTATATAAAGATCAGCCTTGTTATTTACAGAAAATAAATAATATTATATATAGATATTATATATATATATATATATATATTTATATATATATTTATATATTATTATATATATTTATATATATATTATTAATTATATATATATAATATATATATATAGTATATATATATATATATATATTATATATCATATATAATATATATATAATTATATATAATATATATTATTATATATAAATTGACGCCACATTTTCAGATTTAGATATCCAGATTGAAGTTTCTTAGAATCAGAATCAGATGGTAGAGCAGTTATGAGAATTCAGACACTGTCTTAAGTTATACAAAAGCTGAAAAATTAAACTTGTTTTTCAAGAGATCTTTGATCTCGTTATCGTTTCTTTTGAGATGATTTCTTTCTTCATTCTTACCGAGAATTTTCAAATAAACATTTAATAACACAAAATACGAGTAAACTACCTCGACTTTATTTGTGACAGAGTTTCTAAATGAGCATCTCTCTCCCAGAAGAATTTTTCGAAAAGTATTTCTATTAATTACTGGTATTGCTTTAAGGGAGTTAGTTACTTTTGTCACTCAAGGTTCAGAAAACTGATAAATTAAAATGAATCATTAAAGGATAAATTTTGTAAAAGTTAGACCTTGATATACTTAGCACACACACGAGCACAGACACACCATTATATATATATATATATATATATATATATATATATAATATAATATATATATTATATATATATATAATAGATATATATATATATATATATATATATTATATATATATATATATATTATATATATAATATACTATATATAATAATATATATAATATATATAATATATATATATATTTTTAAAATTAAAGTGTTGTATTTTAAAAGCATTTTTTAAAGCCTTTTAAAACTGCTCAAATATGTTAGTTATGCTTAAAAATCCGCCCACACAGCAAACACTAAACTCGCTACACTTTCCTCCTTGCTACCTCCGCGCCTTTAAAATCTCTTCTCCCAGTTCATTTAAAAACAACGAACTGATTTACAAAAGACAATTCATTCATAAAATTAAAATTATCCCAAAATATAATTACCCAAAGCATATAAAAAAGCTAAGTCAAGGTTTTATGACATAACACAAAGAAAAAACATGGAAAATAAGACCTTCTTATCTATACCCCATATAAATATACAACACATTCAAAAATATATACCAAAAAATATAACCGTAATTCCTGCCTATAACGTAATTTTAAAAAAAGTTCTGAAACCACCGAAAGCTCAAAAAATAAACCCTCCATGCATTTACAAAATCCCTTTACAAATTTGTAACCCATTACATAAGAGAAACCAGTGACTTTAATAAAAGAATATACCAACACATATATGCCTTACAAACAGACAACCAAAACTCAGCTCTCACCCAACATCGTCAAACAGAAAATCATCACATAAACATCAATAACAGCAGTATCATAAAACATATAAATAACAGTAACAAAAGAAAAATTGCTTAAGACTTTTGCATATATAATATCCCAAACTTTAGCCAAGGCTCTGGAGACTACAAAATCGATGAGTCTACAAAACGCTATTATGCACAGTTCCCCCTTTTACAAAAGCCTTTTGAATAACCAAGCAGCAGAATGACACTTAAAGGAAAAAAATTCAAACAAATCGATTCGTCACTTGAAGAGCTCCACAAAGCAGCGTGCGAAAGCTAGTGTATTTGAAATTGCTTTAAATGTTTTAAAGTGTAAAATAAAATATTAACTCCCTTAATGTATAATGGCTAAAGGGTAAAACTAATAAATAAATAATATATCATATATATATATATATAATATATATAATATATATATATATATATATACTATATATATATATATATTATATGGATATTACGTATATTTATGAATAGATATAATATATATATGTGTGTGTGTGTGTTGTGTGTGTGTGTTTTCGTAACCAACAAGCTTTTAAATTTGGACATCTGTCGCTCGCTGATTACGAAGTAGCTTGAAAAAGATCCAGACCAAGAATTCGAAATCAAGGACGTGGGAAACAGAGAGATACGTATGCCAATTCAATTTTATTTACAGCAAACAAAAGATTATTAATCCTCGTTCTGGAAGACATAAATAAGGCTATAATTTTGCGATTCTAATATCTAAACAAATATAATAAAATGAAATAGTTATATGCCTGGAACTCATATACAAATATAGCAATTTACATGAACAAATATATTGTTTTTTTGTTGTTACTTTTGCTAGTTCTATGAATTTACTCTTTCGATTGTTTAAATAAAATACAATGTTTTTCTTGTTACCTGAGATATTTTCAATGTTAGCTTGCCTTTAGTATTCTTTGATATATTGTCTACATGTGTCTTCTTTATTTTTATTTTTCTCACTCACTATAAAACATACCTCTCTTCTCTCTCCTCTTCTTCTCTTCCTTCTCTCTCCTCTCTCTCTCTCCTCTCTCTCTCTCTCTCTCTCTCCTCTCCTCTCTCTCTCTCTCTCTCTCTCTCAAACAACTTGCCTGCAATGTTGCTTAGAAAGACCTTGCGCGGCACCAGACGCTTAAATCCTCCCTTAGCACTTTGCAATGGGACATGATTTTTTACATGTCTTTAATATTTTATATGTATTTAATATTTGTATGTTACTACTATTTTTAATGATACACAATAACATTCATTTCCTTACACAATTACTAGATATTACTCTTAGATGTACTTGAAATTAAGTTGTTTTTAAACTATCACCCTTATAATATATATATATAAATTATATATTTCAATATATAATACTATAATATTAATTTATATATATATAAATAATAATCCTAAATATATGTATTTGTTATTATTTCTAATATATTCTTAGTCAATATATATAAATAATTAATATATAAATATATATATATAATATTATAATAATCCTATTAAATAATTATTATATATATATTAATATTATATTATATATATATATATAATATTAATATATATATTATATTATATACTTATATAATAATATTATTAATATTATATCATATTTGCTTTCTCTAAAAATAGTGATGACTATAAATTTTTAATAGTGTTATTAATGTTTCTAAAAATGAATTCATATAATTTTATATATCTACTTCAAAATATTTGAGCAAACTCTGTATTTATTAGAATTCATAGAAGGGTGCCTGAAATCACTATGCTGGGGCCACACCTAAACCTGGCAGGGTTCCCTGGGTTATAGGCTAAAGGATGTTGATAATCGTTTATAAGAAACATACATCCAAATACTTCATCTCATATATTCCTGGGTCTCCAAGATTTTCATAATTCTAATGGAATTTCCGATAGCTGTCTATATCTCACTCCAAGTATATCATATTTTTCTTTACAACTTTAACTAAATCTATATTCTAAATAAAATATATTAAAAGTGATAATTGTTAATTAGGATGTCTTGATTTCAAATGACCAAAAGCTCACCTGCAGTCGGACAGTCATGACTTATTTTTATTTTTATTATTATTATTATTTGATTATTTATTTTTTTTTTTTTAATCTTATTAGACCCTGTTTCTTATTTCGAGTCTAATATTTTTCCAATTATATTTTATGAATATATTAATAAAATAATACATATAGGAATTAGAGAACGAACTTTACAAGTATAATATTCATGTAATTTTAAATAGAGTTAAAGAATGAAACAGTTATAAAATTATACTCGTTTTTAAATTGTTGATCTTAACATTGTAGATATTTATCTTACAAAGGAAATATAAATTAAGTGCACATCGTCAAAGAGATGGTAGTATACTATATACAATAAAAATGTAATATATATAATTAATATAATTTAATAATATTATTATATATATATTATATATATATTAATAATATTAATAATATATATATATATATATATATATATATATTATATTATATAAATATATATTAATATATATAATATATATATATATATATATTTATATTATATAATATAATAATTATATAAATAAAATATATTAAATATAGATATAAGTATATATAATATACTTTATTCAAGATATAAAGTATCTAACAAGTGGATTTTAGGTTTAAATATATCATAAATAGAGTATCATCCTTTATAAAAAATATATAGTATTAATAGTATAATATATATATTAATATAATAATATAATATATAGTATAAATATATTATATTATATATATAGATATATAAGTAGTAATATATACATTTGCATATATATACTAAAGTTATTGCTATTATTACGTCTTAAATTAAGAGGAGAAATCCGTGATAACGGATGAATATAACTTATATATTGGATATGGGATAAACCTGTTTATGTTATGGTTCACAATAACGCATATTATCTAGCAGTGAGAGCTCTCTGGCGTGACAGTCTTCTCAGCATACCAATAAGATAAATGAAAGATTGAAAAAGAGAATAGCATGTATTCTTAAATTTTGTATTAAGTAACATTAGGATAAATTTAAGAATAATCTCTTATATGTAAGGAATTATGTAAAATATCTTTCAGATAGGATGACCAATGGGTTCCCCCCAAAAGATAGAAGATTTGAATATCGTAACTTTATGGAGAAGAGATAATGAGGATAGAGAAGATCGATAGTTTTCTATTAATTGATAACTCGGACTATGGCCCGAGCAGCCCGAGTTTAGGAGTCGCCTCTGATATTTTAAAAAAATAGTGAGAGTGAGGAGAGAGAGATAGAGAGAGATGAAGAGAGAGAGAGGAGATAGTAGAGAGAGATAGAGAGTCTTTTTATTAAATATTATTATTTGTAATTATTTTAATGATTTAAATTTATTTCATTTATAATGTTTTATTATAAATGTAATTTTATTTTTGTATATTCATAATTACTACTTATCTATATTTATTAAATTAATCTCTATTTAGTTTTATTTTTTTGTTGCAAAAAGTGAATAAAATTTGATTAATATACACTCATGTTCTTGTATTTCATTCGGATATCATTTGTAGGAATAAGATATATATATTATATACTATATATATATAATATAATATATATAAATATATATATATTATTACATTACTTGAGTTATGGAAAATTTTGTAAATACATATGCAATAAACATTTACTATATTTTAGACCAATTCAAAATATTATTTTTAAACGCTTGATTCACTATTTTTCCTTCTGTGGCCTTCTTTATTTTTTTGTCTAGCAATATTTTCAAAAGAGAGAAATCACGGTCGCACAATATCCAAATAAAGTTCCACTTCTCTATAATAATTATATAAATAAACTTTACTGTATACTGGACAATATAATTCCTCTTAAAAAAATTTATATATGATACTAGTATATATAATATATAGTATATAATGAATACAGAATAGCTAGAGTATGCAAAAAGAATAAACCTATATGGATATATATATATATATATTATAATATATATATATAATATATTATATATATAATATATATATATTATAATATATATATATAATATAAGATAATATTATATATATAATATTAATAATATTATATATATAATTTATTATAATATATAATAAAAATGTATATATAATAATAATAATTATGCTTATACAGAATATATTAAAATAGTTTTCTGTGAGTATTTCTGAATGGAGACTATAATATATATATAATATATTATATATATTATATATTATATATATCGTTTCTTCTTCTTTCTTTCAACTCAATCAATACCCAGGAAGGGCTTTTCGCCTCTGTCATGTTAGAGTCGGAAGACATCGTTCGTTCTGTAATGTGGCACCGAATAACATTGCTCACCACATCCTAGAAATGCAACTTTTCTCGCTGCTGGTCATCACCGCTCATTCTGATTATCTTTGATAACCCTTGGACATATGCCAGTCCATCCATCGCTTATATACACTATACAGTAAAATAGTTGCCCGCCTAAAATTTTTGCTTCCTAATAGAAATGAGAGATACTAAGCAACTATCTCTACCTGAGGCATCTAAAACTCGTTCCTTAACTAGATGCTATATCCAGCACAGAATCTCTGCCTTTCTAAGCCTAGAGCCATAAAAGATATGCCTCCAAAGCGGAACTGTGTCAGGGCTGAGACAGGATAGCTCACCTAAAAAAGAAAAGCAAAAGGAAAAAAAGGACCGGGTCGACACCTAAAGACCCTAGTCGAAACTCAAACCGTTATGTAAACCATGCCGAAGATTATAAATCTTATAAATCCCTGACCTGTCGCTCATCAGCTTAATCATCACACCATCCATTATTATCGAGCAAATGGTAGACACTTACTCGGTGATGTCATAAACAGTTTGCTCTTCGGAGAATGCATGAAGGATCGTACATATACATTATACTATAAATAGGAAAGATTATATATATTATTATAAACAACTCACTACAACTTTTATTCCCAGTCACGACGGACTAACCAAAGTGTTATAGAGAGAAAACTCACCAAAAAACTCATATAACGTGAGTATGATATGAGAAGTAAACCGTTAATACTATTATATTTGGATGAAAATACATAATTCAGTACTTTAGTTTTGCATATATTAAGATAATAACTATATATACAGGTATTAACTGATTGTAGGAAACAACGGTACTTAGGTAATATATATATATATTACCATCATCATCGCAAATAAATTTTATTAATTAGTTTTAAAACTAATAAAATAAAATATTCCGTTATGGAAGTAAAACCAACAATACATATAACGTATCAGAGAAACCAATACAAAAAGCTGTTAGAGAAACTAACATTTAGAATCGCATCAGAGAAACTAACGCAATATTTGTGTTTTGGACAGAAACAACATTTATATAATTACGCTATCAGAGAAAACTAAATAATACAATAAAAGTGTTTATAGGAAGAATAACTTAGCATCTTATAAAATTATCGTACCATTAGTAATAGGAATAGAATAACTAACACATATTTTGTTGGAAGAAACCAACATCTATCCGGCAAAGCCAAATAGCACCAGATATACGCTTAATAGAAACTTATTTACTACAGTAATTTAATATCAGATATTAATAACATATAGGTCTTTATATACCACCGGATTAAACCGTATGTCTATTTATATATAAATTGGTACTACTCACCAAACTCATTATCGTATACCTTTCAAATGTAAAGAGGAAACTTTTATTAATTAAATATCAGAAATAGTAAGATGGGTAAGTAATATTTATGGAATATTTTAGGACCAAACCAAATCTACTAAATTTATGAAAAATAATAATATCGTAATTAATTGTGAGCACGAAAGAAATAATTGCTAAATACTTTCTATGAGCAAATTTAATTCGATTGGTAAATAATAACCTAAAATGAATATTTTATAAATAATGAGTAGAAATAATACCCTTTTATAAGCCTTGAGAGGTATAACTCAAGATGAGTAGTGCGAAGCTTCCCAAATTGCTTGTTCAGTACCTATTTAAAAAACTACCTCTAATTAGTAATAGAGTTTTCACATCAAAGTGTATTAATAATTTAGAAGATATGTTAAAATAGGTACATTGAATAATTTTTATTTAAAATAAAGCTTAAACCACCTTAAAATACTATAATAAATTTAAAATTTAGTAAACCATTATTATAATATTATATATAAACCTTGAACATGATTAACATTTTTATGAATATAGGTATAATCACTAATATTATAATAATAAAGTATATATAATATACATTAATAAATAATAAGTATATATAATATAATAATAATAAATAGATTAATATATATATATATATTAATTAATATATATTATTTATTAAATATATATTATAATTATAGTAATATTAATAATAATATGTATATATATAATATTATAATATATTATAATATATATATATTAATATATTAATTATATTTACTAATAATAATAAATATATATATATATATTATATTATA
>JABUQX010126530.1:0-36880 GCA_015478945.1 Trachelipus rathkii | reverse complement strand
GAGAAAGCGGTGAGGAAGATGCGTTAATGTGAATAGGTTTTCATCTCTAACGGATCCGAGGGTTTTGGCAAGCGACGGAGTTGCAAAAAGCGCCGAGAGCGGCCACGGGCGGGAAGGCGCGAGCGCGAGCGGCATATACTGGCGAACGCTAAATATATTCTTAGTTATAACGTAATATACCTTTTTTTTTTTTTAATAAAATGTTTAATTTTTGTTTTCTTTTCAGTAACTCGTTTTGTACGTATGAAAAGTTTATTTTTATTTATATCTTAAACATTTCTTAATTTTTTTTTTAATATTTAATTACATATATTAATGATCAATTATTTGTAATAAAACTTTTTTTTACATTAAAGACTTAATCAAGTAGGAGTAGCGCAATAGCAGAGGGATCCTACTGCTATGCGCTTGTCTTTATGAGTATTGTTGATCTATATGCCTCTGATAACCTAAGTAAAACAATAACATAACCTGTCGACTTTTACTCTCATTAAACTTTGGAGATATGTGTAATAAGTAAGGTCCAAAAGTTATGAAACATATATATTTTATATATATATAGTATATTATATATATATTATATTATATATTATATATATATATATTATATATTATATAATATATTATATATATATATATATTATATTATAGAGAGGGAGAGAGAGAGAGGAGAGAGAGAGGAGAGAGAGAGAGCAAAGGGAACGGGTCTGTTATATTATGTGAAAATATTTTATTAAACAGTTATGTATATTGTAATTTACAAATGTTTTACATAACGTTATAGCTTGTAATACTCCTCAGAGAGATATGATGAAGGTGGGATATTGAGACATCTATTTGATATACCCCTGTTCCAAAGTGATTACTTTTTGAATATTGTTAATCATAACAGTTGGAACACATTTGGAAGAATTTTTAGATGAAGGGAAGTATTCATTTAAAATCGTTCCATGACTAATAATGTTTTAATGGACATTGCTTGTTTCATTTTTCTCTATATGTCATCATATAGGTATTATTATTTATACTTATGTTATTGAGTATTAATTGTGCCTTTTTTCTTTAGCAGCTGATCTCTTTGCTCTGTAACATAGACACATCAGATGCATTACATGCGGTTTTGATGGGATACGTTGGAGTGTAAGGATGTCTAGTCGAAAAATCTGAATTATAAATTTTATATTATATAAACAAGATTTGAATATATAGTTTTAAGTATAGATACACCTAAATGATTGCAAGTAATTTTTTGAGGTATTGTTCTCACTGATATATTATTTAGTGTTGTAAAGCACATTTAATCGTGAGTTAAAACTGATTTCTGAAAAGCGTGTCCTATATAACATAATGAAATATGAATCATTTAATTTTAAGTTAATTTTACATTATCTGGATCATATATATATTTATATTTAATTTATATTATATATATATTATATATATTATATTTATATATTAATATTTTATTATATAATTATATTATATTATATATTATATAATTTTATAGTATCTAATTTTTTTATAAAATAAGTTATTTCTTTTAATGTATTTATTATTTGAAGAGAGGTATGAGGTAGTTATTAGATCTAATATTTTACAATTCATTAAACACTATTTTTTAAAAATATAATGAAGATAAATACAGATAAACTCTAAAAATTAGAATATAAGGGTTGAACAGGTAAGACATAGTTTTTATATTATTACATTTATTATATTTAAAAATGAAAGGATATATAATTGAATTATCAATATAATTTTAAATCCAGAGAAGATATGCAATTATTTATCTATATATAATGTTGTAATGTGGCGTTGTATATGATGATATAGAAGGTATCCTTTCATAGTTTTACAGATCTTTGTTAATAGGATAGACTTCCTATAAAATCGAGTGTTAAATCAGTTTTTTTTTCTTATCGAATATCTCTTTTAATTAAAATAAGTTGCGTACTCTGTAAATAATCAATGAGCTGAGGATGTCAACAGATAAACCAGGAAGAGTGATAATAGAGATCGGATTGTAAGATAATAAAGGAGAGAATATAAATATAATGATACATTTACTTAAATGTATATATGATTAGCGTTACAGCCTGAAAGGTGCGTGAGATCGTAAGCCTATAGATATATTAGCGTATTTCCAGATCTATCTGATAGACTGTCATTGATGAACGTGTTTAGTTATTAGGTGTAAAAGTGTGTGACTAGGGAATTTGGCTATTGTATAATTTCATAGTACGAGGTGGCGTCATGTAGACTGATACTCTAAGTAAAAGAGAAGAGATGATGTATTAATGGCTATTAATATTTATATTCCTGAGTAATAGAAATATATAATCAAAAAAAAAATATTATTACTTGTTGAGGAGATTACTTCACAAAGTGGGGAATTGTATCCGATATCTGTGTACGTTAACCACTGTTGTTTACTGCGTTTATAGATACTTCTGTAATGTGTTCAAGAGAAGATTTTATCGATATTAAAAAGGGGGGGGCAGCGGGGGGAGGGGGGGTGCTCTGAGGTAGTACTTGTTACTTTTTAACATAGAGATAGGTTACAATTGTAAAGTTAGATAGATATGGCAGGAGTTTATTTATTTTTAAGGGAATCGGATTTGAACGGTTTAATCGAATTCTAGTATTTCAGTGGTGATAGTCTTTCCTTGAGAGAATGTCCCGTTTAAAAGTCCCGTAAAATTCTAGTGTTGTTCTTGGTTTTAACGCTTTTTATATGTGCAGCCTATCTTCTGAACTATAGAAACCGCAAGTACTGGGAATTGAGACTGTTTAGCATCGTCGAATACTTTTTAAATGGTTTATATAACTTTATAAGATTTTGCAGCTGATGACTAATGAAGTTATTTTTGAGATACACTTCAATCTGATTGAAAGGTTAAAGGTTGGATTTGGTATATTGTGATGTCAGATGATGAAGGTCTGTATGGTTCTCAGTTTCGTTTCCAGATTAAAACAGTTGGATGGATTAGAATTACTGATCGAAGTTCATGGTATATTGATCGTAGAGGGCATCGGTGTGGAATGTTGATTATGGGTTGATGCTGATGAATTGGTTGAGTTTAACTATCTGGGGGGGTCATCGAGAAGAGCAGTTCACTCTGAGCAGTTGGATAGAAGGATCGAGAATGCATCTTGTATGGGTGTGATCGTATATATGAGTGGTTGGTGGTTTATTTTTCTTATATTCGTCACCAGTATAGATGATGATCGTTTATAGTAAAAGATACAGTTGTTTAACCAGAATACAGTATTGCATTTTTTTCTTGAGGTTTTAGTCTTAACTTTTTCTTAACGCATATTTCAATACGTTTTTTACTTGACGTATTTTGCCGGTCTTATTTTTCGTTTACATATCCAACATTATCTGAAAAATTGTAATGCCTTTTAGGGACGCGAGGGTTATGTTGTGCTATTCCCTGTAACGTTGATCTGTTCGTATGGTTTTTTACTATATTCTCATCTTCTAAATGAGGCATTGATTTCATAATTTTAGAGAAAAATCCACCCAGTCAATATTGTAATTTATGTTCAACGAATACCTATTGTCTAGTTATAGAGCTTCTATCATGCACTACTCTACTAATGCAAAAATCGTCATTGTTTTAACCTTCCCATTTATTTATCTTACACTATTTCTTTCCTTTGAACTCCTCTTTAATACACGAACTCTTTCACCTGAAATTGAAAAGAACATAATTGATAATAATAATAATAATAACCATTCTCTTTTTTTAATATTTCAGAATCTGGTGTTTGTTCCGATCCTAAGTCAGGAGAAATTCAGTCTTGCCTTAACAAGCCAAATGAACAATCCTCAGATGACAGAAATGGAAGCGCTACATTGAAAACGGACAATAACATGTCAGTATTTTTAAAAAGGATATATGCTATTTTCTTTCTCATATCTATCTAATCGAGTAATATCACAAAATACGTAGAAATAGTATGTAGGTGCCATTTGAGAATGTTATTCAGAGTAGGGGGGTTCATTATTTATATGTATTTAGAAGGTAAATGTTTAGTACAGCTTGTGTTAATGACATTGACCATTGAACGTTTAGATAAACCTTCAGGGTCTTTAATTTCATTCTGTTGTGATTTAAAGTGATTAAATCTGCTTCCGGGTGGTTTTAATAATGTATATTAATCTTAAATATATTACTTACCGCATGGGTGTTTATAGTGTGGATGTATGGGATTGCGGTATATCTCGGTTTTACGACAAATTTTTAATAGAAATATCCGAATTTAATTCAGAACGTTTTAAGTCGGAATTGTGTTTTTATTTAATATAGATTGGATGGAAATTAGTGAAACTGTGTCCAAATTTCAATTTCGAAAATTTCTCTAAATTGTTCCATTGCAAATCGAAATTTTCCTTGAAAGGTTAACTTTTCTTAGCACATATTTCAGTTGCATCATTTAATCATGATACAGGTCTAGGTGTGTATATGTGTGTGTGTGGTTGATTTAAGCCATTGATTAGAAGTAACTCACTCTTTTAATATTTGTTGTATTGTATGTAATATTTTAATTTCTTACGAGTTCTTTGCATGGAACCAAAAAGTAAAACATAAACTCTAATATTTTTTTTTTATTAAAAAAAATCCTCATCTCACGGGCATTGGTTGCGCTATTCGAGGAGGGAAATTTTATCGAAATTTTCTATCTATGAGTGATCGAAACAGCGTCTTCAAACAGGTAAGTCAATTTCTCTACTCTTATGCCACTTTCAACATCAAGTTAATCTGAAACACAACAGTAAAAGCGCTGAAATAAAAAATCTTTTTAGTTGAGACAAGGCAGTATAGGAAATCCCTTTTTTTTATCATTTTTTTGGTTTATTTGTTAACTTGAGTCAGGGTATTTATTGTCCTGTCTCTTTGAAATATTGAATTTATGCAATGAGAAATGAAAGTGAAATATTTAAATGATATATGAGTTTTTACATACTTCGGGGGCGAGGCTGCGATATTAGTATAAATAATGAAATGTCGCAGATCCCAAAACTCTCGAGAGACTGTCAAATGAATGTAATAAATTAATCAAATAAATTACGAATATTTTTAATCATTTGACGACCATACAGAGCAGCGCAACTTGGAGGGGCCGACCACACACCCGTATTGCTTGTCTCGTCTTCTTTAATGCTATGATTGTTGGATCTATGACCCGCATGGGTGATTGATATCTCTGTTGAGAATAAAACATTAATCATTGACATTGGAAAAAAACCACGAGTTGATCTCGAGTGTCGAAAGTCATGCTGAAGAATATAAAAAAAGGAGATGAGATTCCAGATGACCCAAGAAAAATGATATGCGGATAGTATCGTGATTTTTAGAATATAGTTCTTACAGAATGCAGGTTAAATATAAAGGGCAAAATTAGAGAGATCAGAGCTTCTATCCTTCTTTGGAATCGAATCAACTAGACATTTGTGCGCTTTCGGTACTGTGGGAAACTGCTAGAGTTGAGGGACAGAAAATATAGTTGTAAGAGGGTGCCACCTCAGAAGCACACTCCGCTCAAAACCCGGGGAATGGAAGGTAATGCCATTCCGGAACTCCTCCTTCTCTAACTGAACGTCTTATAGATTCTAAGAAGGCTCGCAATGAAAGAAGCCAGAGTCAGTCCAGGGTTGAATTAAGAGAAACAAATGTTCGAAAGAGTTCAGTTCGGATGATTAGCACACAGAACCATACACGAGCAATAAGAGAAAAAGCAGTGCAGAAGTGTTTGAGATGTTCTTGGCAACGGGCTAGAAAGATTTGGACATGTAGCAGAATATAACAAGGATCAGTTGCGCACTTCTCGGTTTATGAAAAGTCCGCATCTCGCTTGTCCCAATGTATCCCATCAACGAGTGTCACAGTTCAATGAAATTAGCGAGAGTGCTAAGAAAGAACGAAACGATACGGAGTCTTTAGTCTGAATGACTCGAGAACAAGGCACATCCTGCCTTAGAATTTATATGAGGAATTATAGTGGAGAGAAGGAACGAACCTGGACTCATTCCATCAACGAATTAACGCTCTTCTATTGGCAGAAGCTCGAACTCGTCTTCAGAGCAAAGAGTCACTCAGGTCTAAGTTAACGTAGTAAGTAGCGCTAAACTCAAACTCGCCAATAAAAAGATGCCAAGATACGCATAGGGCAGGAATAACATTTTGAGAGAAAATATATAAGAATTGATATATAAAATTAGTAGTAGATCTACCGATATGAGCAATGTTGTAGCTAATAAATGAGAATGAACTAGTTGATTGAAACGGAGTAATTAATGTGTTCAAAATTGGTGGGATAATCGGACGGTGGATTTCCCATAATTAGTCGCTTCAGCATCGTGAGAAGCTGAGATTCCGCCATCCACCCCTTACTCGATCCCAGTATTAGCAAACCCTCAATCATCCCAGTTTTTCACAATGATAATCCCAATCAAAAAGAAGTTCCTCGTATGATGGAAATACACAGTTCGTACAGAAGTAGTAACAATACTCAGAAGAATGGACACAAAATCTGTTGGGAAAACAGGAGGAGAAGCAACAAGAGATTACTTTTAGTAAAGGAAGAATAATATTTACATCTATAAGAACATATGAAATAATAAATTCAAGAATTGGAGATTTAATTACAAAGCTTTATTCGTTACAGACAACAATACCTCAACCTTCCAGACGGGAAATTACAAAGATAAGTTAAGTTGATATGCATTAAACGAAGTAGGGATGAGGTTAGCTATGGGTCTCAGAATAAGAGTATAAAGTTAGGATTGAAGACGTGTAGAGAGTGGAGGTATCCACCGGATTTAGAGTTAGATTGTCACGGATATTGTTCAAAGTAAACCAACGAGCTCATGGCCTGCACACAATCTGGCCATAGATCAACAAAACACAAATCGCACCGAAAAAGAGACGAAATAAACAGCAAACAAAACAAACAAGATATGAAATCAGAAATAAACATCAGGCGAAAAAATACTTCAGTTACCGAGTACTTAAATGTTTAGAATTATTTTAGAATATTTAGATGTGACAGCTAGTATATTGAACTTTACCTAAGAAAGACACTTTGCTCGTGAATTATACGTTATATAAAGATTTCAAAGTTGGGCTCCAACAACTGAGTGGCCGGAGCACGCACGATGTTTCTAGTATGTGTGCATCTTTAAACTCTAATCCTTAGCTGGAAAACCAATGTCGCTTACTTTTACCTAGCTAAGCCCATATACGAGTTAAGGACTCGAAACCTACATATGCAAGGCGTAGCAGCCATCAAATCATTGTGATAACAGTTAAAAGCTTACAACTTACCAGCACATAGTGCTGCCAAGTCGAAATGAGGCTTCGAAACAATTATTTCCTCCTCAAGGCATGAGAAGACGTATAATTATCATTGATATATATATAATATTTTATATATGATATATATATATATATATATATATGTATATATATCATATAGTATATAATATATATATATATAATATATATATATATAATATACTATTAGATATATATAATATATATATAATATATTATATATATTTATAATGTATTATATATATTATATAATATACTATATATATGAATCATATATTATATATAAATATATTATATAATAAATAATAATAAATACAAAAGGAGCACCAACTAGTTCTGAACATCCCCACCGTAAAACTTGATCAACGTTGTCGGAACAAGCTATTCCCCCATCAGGATTGAACAAAACCTAAAAAACTATACAAATAATCAATAAATCGAAGCAAAAATTACACATAAAATAAATAAAATAATAATAATATAATAATATAATAATAATAATAATAAGAATAATAATAATAATAATAATAATATATAGATATAATAATAATAATTAATAATAATAATAAATTAAGATTAATTAATAATAAATAGATAATTAATAATAATAATAATATATATAATAATAATATTAATAATTTATTATTATTATTTTATATATTATATTTTATTACTATATATATCTATATATCTATTTATATTACTTATTATTATTAATTATTAATTATTTATTATAATTTATATTAATTTTTTATTATATTATCATTTTATTACGTAAATTGCGTTCATTTTTTGGTATTTATGATGTTATAGAGTTTGATCCTCGAGGATGGGAACGCCTTGGTCCGAAACGTTGGAATAAAGTTTACGCGTGGGATGTTAGACTATTGGTGCTCCTTTTTATTTTTAAATGTCGTTTCCCATAAAAAAATAGAAAGCGGAGCGAATATATAATATAATATAATATTATAATATAATATAATAATAAATATATATATATATAATATTATTTATGATATATATAATAATATATATATATAACTATTATATATATATTATATAGTATATATATATATTATATATAATATATATAATATATAATTTATTATTTATATATATTATATATTATATATTTATATAGATAATTAATAATATATAATATATAATATATATAATATTATAAATATAATATGGACAAGTTTAACAGCCCTTTTAGAGGAGCAAAAAACAAAAAACAAAAGAATACAATCAGATTAAAATAAGAACCCACCCAAACACCTTGTCCTAACCGGCAGATCCCTAATGTGAGGCGTAGCTGGCCTTAAGAGAGGAAAGTTTAATTACAGCAGAAAAAACAGATGAAGGCAATGGAGTAGTTCACCAAAAATAGTGCTGGAAAGAAGAGTACCACAACGAAACCGAACTTTGATCTCCCAATATGCACACAGATATTCATGCTATAGGCAAGGCACCTCTGTGTTACGAGACGACGCATGGTTATGAATGCGAGACGTCCAATTCCCTAGGCAGTCTGCCCTTTTATACCTATAAGAAAAACTAGAAGTGTGCCAATGTCACGTTGCCTTTAAAGGGTTCAATGGGGTTCAGAAAGAAGGGGACACAGTTCAAATCCTTAGCTAACCTCAACCTTTCCACAAAGAAGAATTGCATCCATAATCTTCCCTTAAATTGAGAAACAGTACTCTAATGCAGGAGCAATAAGACACCTATAATAATTGGAGGATACTGAGAAAAGTATCACACAATCTCACAGAATTCCCGGCTTCTATAGAGCCCTTTACACCGAAGTGTAATATGGGTCTCTAGGACATTCACTATATTTCAGTCCAAGAATAGTTAATTCTGTTAACGGTGAGACGTTGAAACTGCCGTCGAAGGGGAAAGGAAAGTTGGAAGTGTTTTTGAGAGGAAAATGTGAAGAACGTGAGTTTAAAGAGTAACCTCGCAAGATTCGGCGCCCCATTAGCAAATCCCGACAGTACGGCAAGAATT
Organism: Trachelipus rathkii; assembly: GCA_015478945.1. Lineage (NCBI taxonomy): Eukaryota > Metazoa > Arthropoda > Malacostraca > Isopoda > Trachelipodidae > Trachelipus > Trachelipus rathkii. Next base: position 27,524 of record JABUQX010126530.1, on the reverse strand, counting down.
GAAATTAAGAGCTAGAAGAGAGGCAATCTAGATGAAAAAGAAGCGGCAGATTATGAACACTGAGAGAGGAAGAATTGAAGTGTTGAGGAATCGGCTTTAGATAAACAAGTAGAATGTGCAGCAGAAAAAATCGCTGATGCGAAAAAGAAGTAAAAGTTGGAGATATGATAACAGAACCTTGGAACACCCCATTCATAAAAAAAGGAGGAAAGTTCACCTAAACGAAAAGATACCGAATATAAATTATATATATATAATTATAAATTATATATATATATATAAATAATAATAATTATATATATATATATATATATAATATTATATAATATATAATATATTATATATATATATTATTAATATATATATATATATATATATTATATATTATATAAAATATTATATAAGTAATATATAGTATATATATAATTAGATATATTATAGTATATATATTAATAATAGTATGACCTATAATATCACTATAATATATATATATATATATATATTAAAATGATTGACTTCCATGACTACGTTATTATATTATTATAACTTTAAGAAGAAAAGAGAGAATGAGAGAGAGAGAAAAAAGATAATTCAAAAGATCATGGCCGCTGATAGCAAAATTGGCAGCAACTGATAAGGTCTACTAAGAAAGTCATGAAATAAAATTATAGTAATAAGGATTACCAGCTTGGTGTTGCGTTTAAATGCTGCCACCATGCGAAAGGATTTGGTTCGTAATTTTCATTGGAATTTGGAACATTGTTCTAATTTAATTTAAATAAAATATATTAAAACCAGATATAGTAAGTTTATATATATTAATACTATAAGTATATAATATATTTATATATATAATTATATATATAGTCTTATATATAGTATATATTATATATATATATATATATATAATATATATATATATATTATAAATAAAAAAGGCATGGAGGATACGTGATCAAACAACAGAAAATCAACAAACAAACAACCAAAGATTTCGACGTCATTTCTAAACCTCAGATGTTATTTGTTTGCGTGTGTGGTATCACTCGCGCACAACAACAACCAAACCAAACAGCAAACAACGACAAAAAAATGGTCAGTGCAGATCGCACATGACAGATGTACGCACTACATAATATACACATCTATGTTACGTAATAAATAACGCACACGTTTACGTAAAAAACGTTGCAAAGACGATTGTACTTGTCCATCCCACAAATGTAGAGAAGGAAAAGAATATGATGAAGAATGTCGTACAGAACAAATGATATATAGAATTTATATGGTATTTAATATATATATATAGATATATATATATAATATTATATTTATTTATATTTATATATATTAATAACAAAATAATAATATAATTTGATTTGACTAAAATTTGGCACGCCGCAACTTTTTACTCTTCAATAAAAACTCTTTCAAAAATTCATAAACAGAAGACACATTTGACATATCGAGAAGTATTTTTCAAGCTCCATTTGACTCTCATTTCCGTCGATGCTCCTCAATAATTCAACATTTCTCAATGTGAGTTCATATAATTGACTAGAAAGAATGTTTCTGGGTAAAAGAACAAAACATTTGTTCTTGAGGTTGACACTGATGCAGGATTTCAACGCACGGATCTGTTATAGATAAGAAGACAAAGCAACTTCGGCAAGTTAAAAATTAAACCATATATATAGATATATATTATATAATATTAGTTAAGTTAGCCATTTAAATATAATAAAGAAAACGTTTTTATAATCGGATAACTAATATAAATATATATATATATATATTTATATATATTATAGTATATATATATATTCTTGTGTGTGTGTGTGGAAATCTCTTAGTCGAAGAAAAGAATTGAACATACAATATTCTGCGTACGTACAAAAAAGACTAAACAAAGAGGGGGGGTCAAATGTGGCCTGGTGGGACCCGACCCCTTATTTATACCTAAGATTGCTACATGGCATGCCTCAGAGCCTGGTCATGGACACCAAAAGCATCTTGATCTTATAACGTCTGTTAAAGGGATGTTATGGGAGTATAGTGGAAAGGCAGAAGAGTAGACAGATATGGTTGTATTAGAAAGCGGTTAATTCGATCAATTGTGGACTAATGGCAAAATGAATGAAAATGGTGAAGTTTATATTCCACAAAAATGTGTTTGTGTTGATGTGGAGAGGAATGAGTGGGAAGTGAAAGAAGTTGCATTCTGGAGTGGAAGAAGTGACGCAAGCTATGGGGATGGTTGTTTTTTGAGGCTGAATTATAATGGATCAAATTTAAATTATTGACGAAGTTTAACGTATGGTGGTTGAAGCATATGTACATTAGATGAGCGAAGGATAACAGTTCTAATATTATCTTTGGACGTTTGCGTTGTGCGTTCTGAATAAATGCAGGACATTTTGAAATGTGGAAAGGTGATCAAGAGAGGATGCCATGACAGTGCCTTTGAGTTGCGTACAAATGAGAATAGCAGAAGGTATTTCGAATTATGTGAGGATAGAGGTTATTGGGAAGTAATAATGCGATTATTTAACACAAGAACTACGCAAAAGCAATATATCGAGATTGGTAAATAGAGATAGTGTCGAAATGAAAAGTATGATTGAATTTGTGTTGTTGAAGAATGATATGATGAAATGTGTTAGATGCTAAATCAGTGAAGGGATGGAGATGGAAATATCAGACTCATTAGTTTCATTATGTGATTAAATTAGAGTAAGGCTTGGATGGAGAAGAAATAAAAAAAGGAAAAGTATGAGAGCACTTGCAAATAAGTCAGTGAAGTGGATATTTATGAAAACTGAGCAAATTAGACACAAATGAAGGCAACGTTTGTTAGTTGTAAAGAAGTATTTAGGTGGTGTGCTAAAGTAGGAAGTAAGATATATCGATAGTGAATGGTGGAATAAAGTGTTGATGCAAGCGGTTTAAATAAAAAAGTACAAATGCTAAGTAACGAGGGAATACTAAAAGAGACATACATAGGAGAAAAGAGAAGACAATAAGAAGTAGTATCTTATGGTAACTAAAAGAAAGAAATTGACAGTTTGAAATGGAATAATAAGCTTCTAACAAGGAATTCGAAAGTTTAAGAGAATTAGAGAATCTTCATAAAAATAATACTAAGAGTCTTCTTTAGACTGATAGATGACCGAGGAGAGTTGGATGACATAGAAAATTTCTGATGGAATAGCTGTGATAAGAGATAGTAATGTGAATGAATTTGTGGCTTAAACTACAGTATTTTGGGTATGATTAATTAGTGAGGAGAAAGGAATAGGTAATAAGAGTTGAAAATGTGACATCAGCAGAATAATAATAATAATATAGTGAAAGATTCGGAGAATGGAGAATGGAGTTTGAACTGAAATGGAGTGCGTTTAACAAAACGTTTGTGAGAGTTAGTTCGAGGAATGGAGAGAGCTTGATAGCACCTTGCTATAAGGGAAGTTGATAAGGGAAACTGTAGGCAGGAACTATGGAGGAATAAGGGTTATTAAGTATGTATTTAAACTATATGCTGAATTTAACATGTACCTCACTGATTTAAGATCTGACGATTGATGTGCTTGGAGCATGGAGAAGTCAAATTTTCCTCTAACAAATTTTAATTCAACAGTGCGCAGACTCGAACTCAACTCTCAACAAGAGACAGACGCCCATGTAACACACAAAATAGCATCAATATGTAATTTCTATAAAAACCCTCCCCTCCCCATATTTTTATTTCTTGAGGGGAGGTAACGTTGTTTTTTTGTTAATAAAATGTTTCCTTTAATTGCAAATTATATTTTTTTGTTTATTCTCTTGAACAGAATACTTTCTTCAAAACTTTGAAAAACTAAAAAATTAATAATATATATATATATATATATATATATAATTATAATAATATATATATATTGATATATATATAGTATATATTATATATATATTTATATTAGATTTATTATATAATTATAATTCAAACGATTATTTCTGCAAATAAACGCCACCAATTTTTGTAATACTTCTAAAGGTCCCTAGTTTGGTTTGAACCCTTCACCCTTGAGATGGTATCCAGAGTGTTTAACCTCGAGGATCCACGTACTGGTAAGAGGAAAACCCATCTTTTTTACCTCGAAAGCTTAGCTCCCATGGACGAAGCGGTCTTGGCACGCCTAAACCTCCGACGCCCTCCCCGCTAACACTCGGTCAGGGCACCACTTGTTTATTTATAATACAGTACATTATTAGAGTATTCAAAATATTTGTGCCATAAACGCAACAATTATTTGGTTATAATAAGCTTTCAGAGGTAAAAAATTATGGGTTTCCTTTTACCCAATCGTGTCATCGAGGAAACACTCTGGATACATCTCAAGAGGTATGGCTTCAACCACTTAGGACCAAGTTATGAACTAGTACAAATAGATTGTTGCGTTTATTGTACCAAATATCTTTGAATATCTAATAATGTCCGGTAAAAATTACCCAGGTGCCCCTGACACGAGTGGTTGGCGGGGAGGCCCGTCGGAAGTTAGGTGTCCAAGACACGCCTTCCGCTCCTCACTTGGAGCTAAGCTTTCAGAAGCATGCAATGAGGTTTCATTTTATGCCAAATCTGTTCGGGTAACACTTTTGCTTTACCATGTTTAAGGGTAAGAGCTAACCCAGATGTAGGCAATTTGATGATATACTATATATATATAGATATATATAATTCATATTATTTTAAATATTTGGGGATAATTATAATATAGATATATATATATATAATATATATTATAATATATATATATAATATATTACGAGTAATTATATATATATAATATAATATATGATATATATATATATTTATATACTAATTATATAGTATTATATATACTATATATATATTATAATAATATATATTATATATATATAGTATATTAATATATATTATAGTATATATTTATATATATATATATATATATATATATATAATATACAAACCCGTTTCCTTTCTATAAAAAAATTCGAGGAAGAGGCTTGGGTTCGAAGTAAAGAATTTGCATCCTGGAGTGTCAATGAGGTAGCCACGATCCTTTTCGAATTCTTTGTTATTATTAGCTCGTTTTGCTAAAATAAACGATAATAATAATAATTAATAATAATAATAAATCAATATAGATAATAATAAATGACAATAATTTTTAATAAATAAAAATTTAATATAATAATTAATAATAATAAATAATAATAATAATATAATATTATTATATAACTTAATAATAATAATAATAATAATAATTAATAATATATAATAATAATAATATAATAGTAAATAATAATAATGAAATAATAATAATGAATAATAATAATCATTACTAATGATTTAAAAAAATACATGATAATTTATTATTAGCTCGTTTTACTAAAATAAACGATAATAAAATAATAATAATAATAATAATAATAATAATAATAATAATAATAATAATAATAATAATAATAATAATAATAATAATAATAATAATAATAATAATAATAATAATAATAATAAATAATATATAATATAAAATAAATATAAATAAATATAAATAATAATGAGGTATGATAATAGTTAAATAGATATTAGTATAACAATAATTAAAATTACAAATAATAATAATTAACTAATAATAATATAATAATATATAAAATACTAATAATAATAATATAATAATATATAATTATATTAAATATTAATAATTAAATTAATAATAATAATAATAATAATAATAATAATAATAATAATAATAATAATAAAAATAATAATAATGTTTTTAAAAATTCAAATTTAGCATTTATTTTAACATGATTTTGTTGCTTTTTCGAGCCTCATGAAAATATTTCTCCAACTGAAGAAATTTTGTATAAAATTATTCTAGCTTACAATAAAAATACTGATTTTATTACTGTTCCGAGTTTCTTCGTATACTTCGGACATTTCCAATGAATTATATATATATTTTTTTTTATGTAAGAAAGCTTAAATAATATAAATATCTTATTAATTAATAAAAAAGAAAAATAAATAAAATTAATAATTTCAAAAGGCTACAAAATTTAATGTACATTTTCTTTTTTTATTTTTTTTTATTGTTGCTGTTATTTAAAGTTTTAAAAATTTAGACATTTTTTTACATTTTATATTTATCACTGGTATGTGTTTCCTTAAGAGCAATGATTCTGAGAGACGCAATTTATAAAAATCATCTTTTTTTCTTTTTACTTATGTTGTTAGCGGGATTTTTGTGGTGTTCTTCTTTACACTGTTGGAATACTAAATTAACTCGGCTTATACTTATTTTGCAATCATTCTCTTGTTGAGGTTACTCGTTATAAATCCGATGGAAGCGGCGTTGCATCTACGTTCAGAACATTGAAATAGGTATACAACGTTACTACTCAAACCACCCGAAAGCTCTTAAAAAGTAGAGAAGCACGAGCTCAGTTTCAAAGGCTTGTAGTAGGGTCTTAATACAAGCTTCATCCGTCTTTTGTTCTAATATGCTCTTTTAAAACTAATTTTAATTTAATTAGTTTTAATTTTAATTTCCTTGAATATGTCCAAAGTATACGGATGAAAGGTAGGAACATCAATAAAGTCATAATTTTTATTTTATTCTGAATAATTTTTAAAAGAAAATATTCTTTCTTTAAAATCATAGAAAGACACCTTAAAGTCTACAACTTTCAATATGTTTAAGAATGAATATATAATATAATAATAATAATAATAATAATAATAATAATAATAATAATAATTAGTACCTCAAAAAATTGTTTAAAATATGAATAATTCATAATTGGCTCATGTCAATAATAATAATAATATAAATATTATAGGATATATATATAGTATATATAAATATAATAAATATAATACTATATATAATATATATATATATATATATATTAATATATATATGTTTATTAATAATTTCTCAATATATATATAATTTGTTGATAATTAAATATACATTATATATATATTATATATATATTCATATATTATATAATATATTATATTTATATAGATGCTATATTCTAATAAATGCATAGATTGTATCCAAATTATTACAATGAAAAGCATATTAATAAAATTTATAATAAAATAAATTAATTAATGATGTCCAGTGATAATAAATGAATACATAAATTAGGGCTCATAAACAACGATAAAAAAAAAACTAAGAAGTAAATGATGAATAAATAATAAAATCTAATAATAATATATAATAAATAATTAATAATAATAATAATAATAATAATAATATAATAATAATAATATAATAATGATTTTATTATCTAGTATACATACAGTATATTATAGTAATATTAATGATATAGAAATTATAATATATATATTATTATAATATATATAATATATATAATAATATACTATATATATATAATATGATAAGTATGATTTTATATAAGAATTATCTTGGTACTTACAAAAGACTTTCTCCCATGCCTGACAAAAAAAATATCATAAAAAATATAGTTATCTAAATATGTAGAAAAATATATATATAGTATTCAATATCATATATATATATTATATATAATAGATATAATATATATATAGTTATTATAGTAATATATTATTATATAGTATATATATATATACATATAATATATACTTATATATAGTTATATATAATTATAATATAATATATTATATATAATAAATATGTATTATTAATATATATACTATTATATATATATAATTTATTAAACATTATAGATATAATATATTATATATAATAATATATAGTATAATATATATATATATATTATATATATATATATATATATATATATATATATATATATATTATATATTATATAGATATATATATTATAAATATATAGTATAGTATATATATATATATATTATATAATATATTATAATATATAGTATATATATATTATATATTTATATATATAGTATATATCATATATATATATATATATATATATATATATATATTGAAATAATTATATTATAGTATTATATATATATATAATAGATATATATAATATATAAAATATATTATATATATATATTATAGATATAGTATATACTATAACTTATATATATATTATATGTATAATAACTATAATATATATATATATATTATATATAATATATATGATATATATATATATATTATATATATATTATATAATAATTTATTATTTATTTAATTTATTATTATTATATTCTTCACTCTTTCCCGCTTGAGCGGGTAGTGGTACTACAGCCTCCCACATCAACAAAACCCCTCCCCCCCTCAATCTCGCCCTCACCACTCCTACACCCCCACTCGTCATCCACTCGCCAAAACCCTACCCTCTTCCTCCCTCATCCCCCCCTCCAGCTTCTCCTTTATTCCATCCATCCACCTCCTTCTTGTCTCCCCCTTCCTCTCCTCCTATCCCTCGCCTCCCAAACTCTCCTAACCACTCCCTGTTCCTCCATTCTCACTAGATGCCCATACCATATTAACATTCCCTTCTCCGCTCTTCCCCCCAAACCCATTCATCCAATCACATCTCTCCCTCACTACCCTATTCCCAATCCTCGTCCCTTCTACTAACCCCAACCAAAACCGCTCTTCAACCCTCCATCTCAAATACTTTCCAACTTCTTCCTGCGACCTGCATGTCAACCCCACGTTTCACACCCATACAACAACGCTGGTAATCACAAAATTTTTCCAACACAACTTATCTTTAATTTCTTGTCGTGATAAATCCCGCCCACCTTCTCGCATACTTCTCTCAGACACCTCAAACTCTCATTCCTTTCTCACTACTCTATGTTTCTATCTCCTCCTTCATCCCTCCCCCGCTACCCAATCATCAGCTAAAATAATCTAATACATCTTGACTTCTTCCAAAACTTACACCCCCCACCGAACCTCTTAACCCTCCCCCTCCTCTCTTTCCTCCTCCTGCAAACCACCTACACTTTTACTCTTCCAGGATTTATTTTAAGGCCCCTTTTCCGCACATTCTCTCAAAACTTCCCTCACCAAATTTACCTTCAATTCTTCCGCGTTCTTCGGCACTAGGGCAGTATCGTCCGCAAACAGTATCATTTGTCTCACTTTCCTCGTCATTCCAATTGTCATTCCGCCCCCCTCCCATCCCTCACCGTTTCCTTCTACACACACTCTTCCATCAAACAAATTGTAATAGCCACGGGCGACATTACACACCCCATGCCTCAGTCCTCTCACCACCCCAAAACATCTCACTCTCCCCTCCTAACACCCTCACACACCATTTACTTATTCCTATAAAAGCCCTAATACCTTTACCTAAGTTTACCCCCAACTCCATTTTCCTCCAACACCCTCCACAATTTCACCCTATGCACCTCTCATCATATGCTTTCCTAAATCTAAAAAACAACCAATACACTTTCCCTTTTCCTCTCTATATTTCGTCCACAAGCATCTTAGTGTAAAGACAAACTTAGGTCCACACACCCTCATTCCTCCCTAATCCTCCTGTTCTTCCCATTCTTCCCTCCGTTTAACCTCGTCACTCTCTCAATCAGGATTCTACCATACACTTTCCCTACCCACACCTTAATAGACACTTATCACTCTATAATTCCCACATTTCCATCCTATCCCCTGTTCCCCTTATACAGTGGAAACCAAACAACCATCTTCCCAATCCTGTGAGTAACCTCAAACACCTCCTCCAACATATTATTGTATAAAACACTATACACCATTTCCTACCACCCTATTCTCCATTCTGTAACATTTTCCATTCATCACCCCACTCCAGAACCTTCAACTTCCCTTTTTTCCTTTATTCAAAGCCCTAATAATTTCCTCCATTTGTATTTCATCCTCCCCTCCCCCCCAATTCACCCCCCATCCCTCACCTCTTGCAAATCATCCTCCCCTCCCACCCACCTCATTTAATAATCCCCTAAAATACTCCCCCCCTCTTCCTCACCCTAACCTCTCCTCCTATCCACTCCCCATTTCCTCCTCCTCTCTCCCAACCCCTCCTTCTTCTTCCTTTTTATTATTTACTTCTTTCCAGAACAGCTTGCTTCCCCGATTCAAAATCTTCCGTCACCTTTCTACACCATATCTTTTGCTCTTCTCTTCGCCCCCTCCACCGCCCTCTTTGCTTCCACTCTTACCCTTCTATTATTCCTCCCAGCTTTCCTCTCTCCTACTCCCCAACCATTTCACCTCCTTGCTTTTTCCTTTTCACCACCTCCATTCATCTCCTCGAACTCCACCATTCACTCATTTCCCTTCTGTTTAACCGCACCCTTTTTACTGCCACATACCTCTAGCCTCTTCCATACTGCCTCTTTAAAATCTCATCCACCCCCTCCACCTCCCCCAATTCCCGTCCTCTCACGTCTCTCCACCTTTCCTCCATACCGCCCTCCTAAGCTCCTTAACACTGTCTCCTCAATTTATCCACCTTATCACCTCTACTCTTTCCTCTTTTCCCACCCTTTCTCTAATAGTCACCTCTCCTCCCACTCTTAACCTAGCCACCAAAATAGTGATCCGATATCCCCCTCCCGGCCCCTCTATCAATACATATTAACTCTAGTAATCTTGCCTCTATCCTTCCATTACAACCACACACAATATATATATTATATATATATTATATATATAATATATATATATAGATATATATATATAATATTAATTTATATATATATATATATATAATATATTATATATATATATATTTTAGATAAACAGTATATAATATATATATATATAGTATATATATATTATAGGTGTTGGTTATATATATATATAATATATAGATATTATGATATTATATATATAGTATATTATATATATATATAATATATAATATAATTAGTAGTATAGTATATATATATATATATAGTATATATATATATAATATAGTATTATATAATATATTATAATATATATATAATATAAATATATTAGTATATATATAATATAATAATATATATATTATATATATATATATTATATATGATATAGTATAGTAATATAGTATATTTAATATATATATTATTTATATATATATATATATAATAGGTGTAAGGTAAGGTATATTATATTTATAGTATATATATATATAGTATAATATATATTAGTTAGTGTTTACAGTATAGTATATATAGTATGATTATACTATATATAATTAGATATATATATATATAATATATTATATATTATATATGAATAATTATAATAGTATATATATATAGTATAATATATATAATATATATTACTATATATATTATTGATATATATTATATAAATATATAATATATTATATATATATATATAGTATATGATATATATAGTATTATATATAGTATATATAAGAGGATATATTAAAATATAGAATAATAGTATATATATATTAAAGTATATAGTATATTATATATATGAGTAATATATATATTATTATATAATATATAATAAGTATATATATATATATATAGATAGGTATATATCTATATATATGATATCATATTAAAGAATGTCTTAAATAAATCCCTACTACTCTTGTAGTTTTTGTTGATTAGAATATTCGTATTATTTTCGACTATTGAATATCGTGCCTTTGTGAATTTAATGGGAAGGAATAGAAATATAAACATTCCTTAGATTTATCTTTGACAAATCCTTATTTATTGACCACTAGATTCAACTAATAATTCTGCAAGCATTATAAAAGGATTATTATGTCATTTATTTTATTTATTCACTTAATTAATGGATCGATCATTTTTAAATATGTAAAGTAAATTTATATAAACAAGAAACTATATGAGATATAAATTTACAGTTAAGAAGGTACAGGTAAAGTAAATTTGCTGTCAAAGAATAATTTGGGAAGCAAAGTTAAGTAAAGAAAAACTACTTGAGAGGAAACTACGTAAGTAGTAAATTTACAATCATGGAGCTACCTGAGAAGGGGACTAGTCTAAATGGCCGACAGGTCAAAAGTTCGAAACATCAAAAAAATTTCCCGTATATTCCGCCGCAGGCGTTGGATAGGATAGACGTGTTGGTGTAGTTAGGTTATATTAGTCTTATTTAGGTAGGTTAGTAGGTTAGTTAGGTGAGTTTAGGTATGTTAGTTAGGGTATGTTAGGCTAGGTAGGTTAAGGTTTGTTAGGCATATGGGTTGGTTAGTAGGTTAGTTAGGATTAGGGTTAGGTTGAGGTTAGTTAGGTTAGGTTAGGTTTGAGGTTAGTTTAGGTTAGGTTAGGTTAGGTTAGTTAGGTTAGGTTTTGTTGGATTCGTTTTAAAAACTCTAAATAACAAGATTTTTTTAAACAAATATCGACAATTTGACATGTTGATTATAAAGCTACACGAGAATTAAATTTAAAAATAGTAGAAATACAGAGGATATATTAGGCTACTTAACTTACCCTGACTTTTATTATTCTTAGCTTTTATATTTATGTTAAAAAATAGGCCTACACAAATTCCACACATTTAACCTTGTGTTGAATATTACTGTTTGATACAATATAGTACCATTCAAATACGAAGTGTAGCGTATCCGAACACAATTAATCCAAACACAAGAGCGAAAGGAAAGAAGAGTTTCACTGATGAGTTTAATTGCTGGAGCTGTTGCATGGTACGAAATAACTTGCTTTTATTTAGTTTGCTGAATAATAATATATATTATATATATATATATATATAAGTATATATATTATATATAATATATATATAAGTATATATAATTAATATATTATATATATTATATTTATTAGATATATATTATTATATAGTATATTAATATATATTTAAAGTTCAGGAGAAATATGAAAGGATATATGTGAAAACCAACCGAGTCAAGACCTTAACGCAAATTTCTAGTATCGTGATATGCTTTTAAAGAGAGGAGAAGTAATATACAGCAGGAAAAATGATGAATGGCCAGCGTTGTAAAGATTCCAGGATATACGGAAGTTGCCTCGGACAGACACAAGCACCAATCACGACGCGAGCCGTCTTCTGAAGAGTTTTTCAGTTTCTAACACAAGGAATCAAGTCTAGAACTGAAAGTAACCGCAACCCTAGTAGCTCATCGACCGGACCTCTTGAAATGGTGAATTCCTTTACTGCCTGGGCAGCATACAGAGGTCAACTCTCTCGAAGAACTGCATTATAGTCCTAAGAAAAGTAGATAACTTGCGCCACTTATTGAAACACTTTAGCAGAGATGAGGGTCCGCAAGAGAAGCTAAAAGTCAGCGAGAACCTTTACCCTAAGCTCCCTTTTTTGAAATTAGACAACCCTCATCCAAAAGAAGGCTGGAGCCGAAGTTCCCCCATAATGTGAAGCGGAGAAGTCTACTTCCAAACAAGCGGAATAGAGATTTCTGTAACTATCCAGAACCTCGGAGATAGCTGGCCAACGCCATGATCAAAAAATTTCTGCAGCGCTAGACAGAACTCACAGCTTCTTTGATGGTCACCTAAGGAACCTATGTAAATGTACAGTATTTCCGAGCAAACTTACCTGACTTATGTTCCAAAACCTTTATGCAAAAGTAGTTGATGTGTTAATAGTTGAACTTAGACCAGATTGACGAGAACTGCATAGGGAAGACAGTTGGGAGGTCCCAGTCTGCGTGAGGTAATTATAAAAAGAAGATCTCGAAATTCTCGAAACAGTTTAATCTTACCATCGGTGCCATAGTAACCACACAGGGAAAATTTCCAGCTGCAGATTCGCGCAAAGATAAGATCGAAGCTCCATGACGCATATAACGATCTCTGTAGATCGCAAAACGAGGACAAATATTTATATATATGAAGAGCACGTTAAGAAATCTGATGCTGAATCGTCGCCGTAAGAGTGAGCAGAGGTTAAAGTGGCAGCTGAGATATTGTTGAATCAGTAGACAGTAAGCAATGAAAGTCGCGAGATTAACAGCAATTTGAACACACAAATTTAGACAAAGAACAAGAGAATGAGAGATTTCGCATTGCACATGCAACGATGTGCTGGATATGGACGCGATAGAGGGAAAATTTGGATGAAGATACGCACAAATGAAGGAGGAAACCGCAAAGAAGGGAGACTTTTAGAGAGACAGTGTAGCTTAAGCCAAATACCCGGTCATAAAAGCTATAACGGAAATGTGCAAGGGCTGCACCACACAAGCCTACACCCCTACATAGATTCACAGGGCACGAGGACCATAAATCGTGAGAAATATAAAGAAATATTGTCAACCCAGGAAGTTGACCATTGTTATGCAGCGTTGACATTACCATGACTGAATGACTGACAAAGACAGGGACATGGACACTCCAGACAATTCAGTAAATTTGAAGTGCATTAAGTCGATGACTTTCAAGAATTTTATCTATGATACAGGTGAGAGGCTTATAAAAAGAACAAGATAGTTTAGAGATAATCGACAATACAGATACGACTACTTAACTTTGAATCGGAGTGATTTGAAAACATGAACATTGGAATATGGCCACTCTCACCAGCCACTTTGAGAGTGTCAAATTATTTTACTGTTAAGGCTCATAGATGCAGTTAGGGACAGCCACCACTCAGGTTGCACACTCCCTTTAGAACGACGGAAGTAATGCGCATGCCGGTATCCAGCATTGATCTCATTCTCTCGACGCATGATTGATTATCTATCTCAGGATCTTCCATAACCTGATCATGATGTAATTCCATATGTAGAGACAGTCGGGATATCCCGAGAACGAATGAGAAGGGAGTTAGTAGGAGTGTTATATCAAGATAAAATCAGAGTATGGCTGACAGTTAGATGAATAAAAAGGAGCAAGAATTCACGAATTCGTGCCTTCAGACGAAGACCGTAGCTACAGATCCAGTCACTCAGAGCGAAGACTCAAGGAGAGCATTAAAGGCAGATTTAGCAAAAGTGTAGAGATTGGTTTTGTCAAGGGGCAAAGAAATTTTTATCAGTAGGAAAAACCAAGAAGGTTGGCACACTTTTTTTAGTGCTAATATGCACACCTTAGCTGCCTTAAGAAACATGAAACGTCTGCAACCAATTAAGCCTAGCAGAATAAAAATAGTTTTTAAAGACTAATAGAGAGAACGAGTGTTATTTGTCATGTCCAATGCTTGATGTCTCTCTCCTTATGGCACTAGAACAAACTCCAGTCGAACTCATTAGATTTTGAGAGAAAAAGCATTAGCTATATAAAACAGGGACCATGAAGCCTACTTATCACACTAGGTGATTTAACACCCGCACCTTACACCATTTTTCCAAGCATGTCGTCAAACCGAGACAACGTCCTCAGATTCAAATATATTTGCCCAAATTTAAACCTATTTCTCAAAATATTTACATTAGCACACAGAACCACCCCGCAACTCCCCCCGCCTCCAATAATCTAACGCATCCTATTCTAAAGTGCCAGAAAGTATACCTTTGCTAGAGCGATGGTGGAGTAGATTTGCTGGAGAAGAGACAGGTCAACATAGATAATTAGAGCTACAGATGTGTCATGGTCAGTTTTACACATTGAATAACAGGAAAATGGAAGGTATTATTCGAGAAGCGTAGTGCTACCAGCATAAGATACAGCCTTTGTTTAAGAACTGGTTTGTTAAGATCTTGAGATTGAGATGCATACAGGTTACTTGATAAGCTAGTGTTCCTAACACACAGATCGTTGAGAAAAACATTACCAATCAAAGAATGTTTTACAACTCCCTCCCCACCTGGTATCAGATTGAGAGGAGCCCAACCACTACAGTTATATCAGATGAAATCCTACTAATAGGACCTCGCATTTGGAATGTGAAGAAAAAGTTCAATAGTCTTACATATCCAGAAGTCACGCAGAGAGTTAGAGGCGAATATCTAAAAGGGCATGAAAATCTGTATCCAGATGGGAGCAGTAGCAGAAACACAAGCTTATTGTAGTAGAAGGAAAATTTTAAGCCATTAAAAATCAAGTAGGAGATTCAAGGTTTTCGAGCCTACAGAATGTTTAATATATATATATATATTATAATTATAATATATTTTATATATATAGTATTATTATAGTTATATTATAGTATATATATAGTAATAACTATGCCACTATTTTGAGTAGGAAATCCTACTCTCATATATATATATATAAATTTCTTATCAATAAATAACGATATGACAGTCTATCAACAATAGGAGATGACAATTCGCACATTCTCAGTCCTGGATAACATTGTAAAACAATTGCTGTACACTTATTTTTAACCTTTTGATATTAATTTATTTGTGTGAGATAAGATGAATCCTGCTACTTGGATTTCAGATAGCATCATAAAATCGTCTCTTAGCGTTCCGAGAGTTAGAGAACTTTCTCCGTTATTCAACAGGATTCTATGATTAGCACGCACGCACGAACGGTAGAGCCAAAGAGATCAATAAAGAACCCCCATTCACCAAACACCAACTAGCTCTTCCCCGTCCCGGATTCAAATACATGCACTAAACCCGAATAAATGAGCTTTAACTGAGTTGAAAAATACTTACGGCTGTAATGACATGCATCTTTGAAAATACAACCAGATATATCTGCTCTTAACCAGTTAAGAGATGCAAATTTTTGTAATCCTAGTTAATGCGTGGTGTAAAATTAAAGAATTTTCATATTGCATATCACCTAACTATTTATTAGACCATCACAGCGAACTAGGCTCATTCTCTTATACTATATATACATATATATAATATTATAAATATATAATTATATATATATAAACAACCTAATTAGACCATATATAAGATCTTTAAACATAATAATAGATGTACCGATAAATGACTATATAGATATTATTATATGAGTGACATTCGCTTCTAAAATTATCTCATAACTTATATAAAGTACCTTATAGCTCTATAATAGCCACCATAGTATAAGTCATATATAACTTAGAAATATATTATTACTAAATAATACCAATATACAATATATATTATATATATACTGAATACTTTGAAGAGTTAAATACAGTGGTAATAAAAAGGAATAGTTATAAATTACTTCTTAATCTTTATTTTGCTAAAATTATATAAATTAATATGGTCTTTATAACAAATCCAAATCATAGAGTCCAAACTAGTTAATCAATTCACTTTTCTCAAGAACATCTTTAAACATAAGAATTGTGGTTAAATTTAATTAAAATATGCAGTTCTATTATCAGATGTTCCTCACTTTATGGATAACGATATTTTCTTTCACGCCCTCTTTCCGTATCCATCTTGTGAGTTCTGACCTTTAAATAGCAGCAAGCAGGTCACAGTTCATTAATTAAGAATTGGTGAGCAAAATTACACCTCAACAACAATAATTTCTACATCAAAACACAATTTTACCAGCCTTTAACCAAAGCCGATGCTCTAACACAACCCTTCTTAGTATTAATGTGGGTTTCTAATCTGACTTTCTCCTATCCCTCAAGTGCCACGATTTCTCGGTCATGCCATTCACAGATGACTCACTTTACGAACACAATGGTGCCATCAGAAGAGTCAGATTCGAAATATTTTTGCTTATATATAATAAATAATTAATTATTAAATCATCAACATACAGAATAACCCCTTTTGTTGCAGCTGATGTTACATGATGTTAATCATAGCCGTGCACAAAGTCTATTAGAGAGGTGTACCATGTTATCTAGAGTCAACGAAATAAAATATAAATTCCTGCCCTCATACTGTTTTTTATATTTTGCTTTTTTTTATATTAACATTTAGTAGTAATGTTGACGAATTATTATACATACGAAATACAATTCTATTTTAGCAATTTGAGCAATTGAGATATAGCTCAAGATTAAGCGTAAACACGATAAACTTCTATAAAACTCCCCATCCCGGGGTACTTGACTATTTTCAACTCATCTATTACCCAAACCCTCCCGTTGTGACATTGAAAGAACACGCAAATAGGGGAATTTATTTACCAACTACTAAACGTTTGGCAGCATGCGCTTCATCCGTAGCATTTAGATAGGGGAAAGAAGATGATTTTTTTTTTGAAGGGATAAGGTATTAACTCAACTACTGTCTAACTCTAAGAATCGCATGTAGAACTAAGAAGCCCCCCCCCCTCTTTTTTTTCCATTGTACTTACTTTTATTTCTTATTTATTTATCTATTTAGTTCTTTATTATTTATTATTTTTATTATACTATAACCACCTTATTATTCTCTTCATGGCGTTTCCTCTTGGCCCCTTATCGGTTAATAATGTTATGTATAAGATAGCTTCTCTTAATTTATCTTAAATTTCCTACTGCCTCTTTTCTCTCTGCTTTTAAAATCTGATTGCAAAACGTTATCTTTTTTATCCCGTAGCACCCTGAAGAGGTCCCGAGTATCTCTCTGCCAGTTTTCACTACATGTATACTGTGAGTTTCCTTAGCTAGACAGGCATTTGCCTTAGTGGAGGTATACTTTGCGGAAAAAACAGTATTCTTATTTTTTATAACAACCGTAAGGTGCCAAAGGCACTACGCTTAAAGCCACTAGCTTTCTTCAAATAGCACTTTTGACTGACTGTAGTGCACATATACCTCCTTCTGCATAGTATTCCTCCTGATGTTGTTTGCAAACACTAAATCAACACTAGAGTAAACCACTTCTCGATCAATTAGTAAGGCTAAATATCTCAAACAAGTAAAGTGCGCAATCAAAGAAAATATCAGCCATTTAACCCGTCATTTCTCCCCCCATTGATCCTAATACCCTTACATTTCACATATAGGAGCAGTTCATTTTAACTTTTGCCACTTGGGCCGTTTCAACGATTGGCTGATTAGGCGTCTGTGACAAATTCTTTATCATTTATGCTGAGTAGTTACTACACATCATTAAATAATTTGGCAGTGAAACGGCTTCCCTCTTTTATGGAGTCACACAGAACGGAGAATATGTTGTCGCCCACTACCACACATCAACACCTCCGACCAGAGCCGTGCTGCCTGCAACGAGGAGGCAAGGGATACTTTTACTAAATCTCGATAAAAAAAGCAGATAATTCGATATCCACCATATGGTAGTGGTGGACCTTACTTACAAAACCACGTTGAAGGGTGTCAAATTCTCTGAGACTTCCTTTAACCTGCCTGAAAATTCTGGAGATAATCCATTCTATACCAGGCTCTTTGTTTTTTGACAGACATCCACAAACTCGTATAAATTTCTTTATCTATAATCTATGCAATAAATCATGAAGCGAAATCCGCTCTTTAGAACAGTCATATGTCCGTTTAATTCCAAGTGCATTTTGTCTTAAGTGTATTCTTTTCTATGACATCACTCCCCAGATATTTCGCTCTTAAGCCGGTACTATTATTCTAAGCTGTGCGTGGAGATTATCAACCGCCAAGGACAGCTCCTCGCCCCGATGATTTACTCTTCCACAGCCGAGCCTTCAATCCATCTTGAGTTCTATCACCCCTTTATTAGGTCTTATATAACCAAATCAGTCATCTGTTCTACAGCTAATTATTTGAAATCTACAACCCCTCCTTGATATTTCTTCATCAGTCCACTCAAACTTTTTTTATACTGTATTATGATATATATTACTTACAACAACTCATCAAAGCTATGTCAGTTCAGCCTCGTTACTATCACATATGCCATTATTATTTAATATTGATTGATTATTATTATTCATTATATTATTACTTCATTATTATTATATATATTTATACTATTTATATATACATATTAATTTACTTATTATTTTATTATATTAATTATTACTATTATGTATTATTATTATTTATTTTTATTATATTATATTACTTATTTTATTTATTATTATTATTATTCATTATATTATTATTATTATTTATTATCTCATTATTATTTATTATTATTACTATTATTATTATTATTATTATTTTATTATTATTATTATTATTATTATATTATAGTATTATTATTAATTATTATTATATTACTAATTATTATTATTTATTATTATTATTATTTTATTATTATTATTAAATCTATCACTTTCTTTTATTATTATATTATCTATTATATATTATTATTATTATTATATCATTATCATCTCATTATTTTATTATTCATTCATATATCCTTCGTATATACTATTATTGCCGTTTTCATATTATTTTTATTATTATTACTGTTGTTGTATATTTTTTTTATATTTATTATATTTTATTCTTCAGATATATTTATTTATTTATTATTATTATTATATTATATGTTACAACAAATTATCATATTTTGATGGTACCTGCTGAAGGTATCCAGCTACAGTACTTGTTCTTTTTAACGCTCCGATTTAACAAAACTATTAACCCCTTCCTTGAGGAATTCAGAGAATTTAAGTCACCAAGCTCCTCCCCCAGTAGTACCCTGTTTCCAGAATTTTTTTGCCACGCCCACTCCCCATTCTCCACACAGCCAGCTCTGCAATTGAAATTCCCCAGCATCTATAATTTTATCTCTTCGTTAGCCAATTCGTCAAAATATGCCAATGTTATTTTTAGGGCCTATAGAACTAATTTAAACTCGACGTTCAAATTTGCAATGGCATTCAACTACAATTTACCTGCCCGAATGTTATAACTTTTGTGGCAGCCTCTTTCTTTGTGTAACTGTGATTAATCCCACTGTTGCTGGGCAGATATTGACTTCTCCTATTGGCAATTAAGTAGGCATATTTTTGCAAACTGTATGTTGACGCATAGCAGCGCTTTAAACCAACTGATGGTAGTGCCGAGACTCCACCTCAGTCAGTATTGATACTTCTATAAAGAGCGAAAACCTTCGTCTTGAACAATTTCTATCTCCCATTCTAGAACGGCGATTTGAGTCGCTTCACCTCGTGATATATAAGTAACGTCAGTTTTTTCATCAGGGAACGACAACAGGGTGCGCTTACCATCGCCGCTTTAGCTTCCCTAAAATGCCCGCTCGCTTCCACCCCAGGAGATCTTCTATTGGAGCGGTTTTCCCTCAAATTTTCGTTTAGGGTCTGCAACAATTGAGCCGCGCCGCATATGGTTAATTCGCAGAAGGTATATATATAGACGGAGAAATGCACCTAAAGTTGATTTGATAGTTGTTGGATTTGCAACATTCACTACTGATCGATTTTTCCTGCATAGGCCTAACTCCCTTAGCGGCTATGTTGAAACCTAAAAAAAATCTCTTTTTCGACTGCAAGTAAACATTATTTTTGGTTCAATCAATTTCTTACTCAATCTCTCTAAACCTTCTTCAACATTGCAATATGTTCTTCAAGAGTCGAGCTAGTAATTAATATGTCATCTAAGTAAATAAAAACATTCTTTAAAATCTCCAAGCAAGATCGACATGAGACGCTGAAAGCACTAGATGAACACTTGTGTCCTTGTATTAAATAGTAAAACTATAGTACCAAGAAGACAAGTAATGTGAAATATTTCTTTGGTTCTCCGCGCTGATGGTACGTTATAGTAAAGCCTGCGGAGATTCAAAGCCGGCAGTTAATAATTGATGCAATTTTGCAATTGCAATATTATATCTTAAATTTTAGCAGAGTAAAATTGTCAGAGGTGGATCTCTGGTTTAATAACCTCAGGTCAACGACTAAACGAACTCTGCCATCCGACTTTGGCAAGAAACTAGTTGGGAAACCCCAATCGCTTTTCCCCCGCGAGATGACCCCCGCGTCCAATAATTTATTGATTTCCTTCTTGGCCCCCTCATAAAGATGTGGGGCTATGCTCCTACTCCTCAGTTGTATTGGCGAGCCACTAACTTCAATATGATACGGATAATTCTCCGCCAATTCGCATAAAACCTCCTCTTTCAGAGGACACTCTTCTCTCTCCTCTCCCCCCTCATCAATATTGCAATCTTCACCCCCCTCCCAATAGTACAATCCTTACCCCCTTCCCCTCCCTCCCCCCTTCCCTCCCCCTCCCCTATAGTTTCGTTGCTATCGTTGTGACCATGAGCAACAAAGTCGCTTTTCACAGCTGTTAAATAAGCACGCCTCCTTCTTCCTATACTTGTGCACATATAAATCCCATCTCGCGAGCTTTCATTCTTTTAAATTTAAATTAGGTGCTTCATAAGGGTTTAGGAAAACAAGACTTGGTATTTCTTAATCAAATCGTTAATAAGTCATATGCGCAAAGCGGTTATATTTAAAGACAAAGCGCGTTTAGAGGGAAATAGAAATTTCGAACATCTGAGAAAAATCAAAAGCTCAGTTACTGAGAGAAATACTACGTTTGCGGCTCGGGATCTAATAAAATAATGTGCATCTAAAGCTCCAATAGTGAACCCGGTTTTATTGAGAAGGCTGATCCGAGTACGTTTTGTAACTAATTGCTCTGCAGGCATATGCAGCACGTCCGTAAAGGTTCTGCCTAACCCAAATCAATTTAGTTTCATTTTTTTTATAAATATGGATATTTACTTCCATTCGCGGGCCCTGCGCACTTCCAATCTGGGGCCCCCTATCCTTCATCCCCATCAGAAGCACTTAAAGGTCGACGGGCAACTTCCCACAGTCTAGTAAATAAGTCTCATCATTAAGTCGTATCAGACGTATATATACAATTTTCTGAAAGGTCCCTTAATTGTTGCCGAACAACTCCAGATCGAGTTCCAGTACTCCCATTACGTATTCACGAGATAATGTCACATGCATTATTTCTTAAATTTATGATCCCATATTGTTTAATCGACAGGAAAGAGCCTCCATTTCATCCCTTAAACGCAATAACAATGTCATTTTCAAAAAGGGGTTCGGCCCCCTTCATTAATTACAACTCATTATTTATCGATTTTTTATAACAGATATGAGTCACAAATCTGAATCGCCTCTTACCCCTCTTCCATCCCAGCGACTGAGGGTGGAGGAACAGGTGACTCCGTTGAGAGACAGAGCGAACTCATGAGATTGCAATGCTCGCTGCTTACACGATCCGCGTTATATTTTCAATACAATTATAAGAATTAATAAAAAACCGTTATCGCCGTGCCATCACTACGACTATCATTTCTAGTTCTACAATCATTATTATTATTGTTTTTATTATTTTAACTCTCATTTGCTTTTGAGTTACAATTAAAGTTTGAAGGACTCTACCCCACCGGAGACTTCAGTGATAAGCGGACTTCTTGTGGGGAGAAGGCTCACTAGAGAACCCCTCCAGTCCTGATCATTTTTACAATCATATTCTACTCCATTTAAATCATTAATGATAATTAATATTTCCAATAGATATACGATTATTATAATTACCATTATTACTAAAATGCCTATTACTATTATGGCCATCAAGAATTATTTCATTATTATAAGAATTATTGTGAATCTATTTACTTGCCTGATTCTAATCATCATCATCGTTATTAATTAATATTTTCAATTACCATGAGTGATTATATATTAAATTGTCCATACTCATAGTTATGTAGATTTCCATTGATTTTATGACTATAATCTACCTTATTATGATTATAATTATAATAATGATTATTACTATATTTAAAATTAATATTTCCCCGCCCAAAAATTCGACTTATCATAACAAAAAAATCTGCCAGGGTAATACAATCACAAAAGGTTTCTACTCACAAAGCGTCACTTTCCCCCACATATTCCCCCAATCTGGCCGGAGTCGTCTCACGGACCGTCCCCTTCCATTCCCTGTTTCGAAAATGTTGGATCTGCTGCGGGGTGGGGAGTGCCGGAGTTGCGAAATTAAAGCGACATTGGGCAATATGACCTCAACATCTAAATGATTTATGCCGAAGAATTTTCTATGGAATCTTTTACAAAGGCCTCAGGTACTTAGGGCCAGCTGCAACGTTTTCATATGTGATCGGATAGAAATTCATTACCTCTTGGAAGTTTTGCATCATGGTTTGGGGGGGGGGGAATGTTTGCATTCTGACACAACGCCTAGCGAGTTCTATTACGCTCTTCGCGAGTGACCTCATTTCTTCAGCATGACTTCTCATGAGAGATTATTCAGCCGATTATTTCTCTTTCTGAGCAGAAGGACTCTCTGTTTCGGCGGCTTGAGACTTTCTCTTTGCTGTCGGACGGCGTTACAGGTTGCCATTCGGTTCCCCCCCTGGGGGGTTGGTAAGCACCGCTTTGGAGAAAAAACTTATTAAATATCGTCGGCGATTTCAATTAATTCCTCAAAATCATGGTTTTTTTCTGTTGTCATGAGGGAGATCTGTAATTGCTTAGGCAATCGTAAGAGAAAGAGTTCTCTAATAAATTTAGCATCGTTGTCCGTTATTGACGAAGCTGGATAGCCCGAGCATTTCTTTTATTCTAACTACATAGTCGGATGGAAGCTCTCCCTCCCCCATTCCTGATCGAAAAACTTCTTCTATCTGCGTTCTTAGCGATGGTGCATAGAGTTTCTCTATTACTTTTACTAATATAGTATAACAATCATCTTTTAGGGAGAAGTTTTCAGTAGTATTTGGTGCACTTGGTAGTTTTGATGCCAATAGTCTTACCCTCTCCCTCGGATCGGTTGATTCATTAAGGTTAAAGCATCGGATGTCGTCTGCGAATCCTATCAGGGCATCAGAATTCGTTGAAGAAGGGGGATGGCATTTGAGGGTGAGACTTTCTTCCTTTTTCCCTAAGAGGGGTGGGGGAAGGTGACCTTCTCACCAGGCTGGCGCTTCATGCTCTTCTTGGATCTCGCTTTCCGATTCCGTTTCGTATTGTGACGAGGTCACCTTCTTCATTTATTCCTTCGGTTGGGGGGACTTCTGGGGGAGTGTTGATGGGTCTTTGATGAAATTGAGACCGAGTCACAATGCAAGTGTTCCTCTGTAGATTTGACTTCGGTGACTCCTTTGTAGACTTGGCATTATTTAGCGTTTTTTTTTTTCTTTTTTTTTTTCTTTTTTTTTTTTGCTTTGTTTACGGGAAAAGTTTTATGCCTGTCATAGGGTTCTATTTCCCTGCTTTTTTTTTTTTTTTTTTGAGAGTTTGAACTGATTTTTTTTATTTATATGTTTTGTGGTGTTTTGTTTTGTCGCACTTTTTTTCACATTCACTGATTAAAAATTTTTGTTTATTTATGATTTTGCGTTATGCTTTTGCCTTTCACTTGTGTAATATTAGATTTATGTTTATTGTTCGAGTCACTCTAAAGGGGCACCATTTCTTTGTATTAAACTTTGAAGAGTTAAATTACAGCGATAAAAAAGAGTAATACTTCTTATCTTTATTTTCTAAAATTATTAAAGTAAATGTTTTAAAATCCATATTTAAAATAATTAATAATGCATGTTACGCAATTCTTAACATAATTTGGTTTAAATTTAAGTATAAATAGAGTCTATTATCAGATCGTTGTAATACTGACCCCCTTTCCGTATCTGGGTTTATGTTAATAGGCAACGGTTCCAGTCATTAATAAGATTGGTGAAAGTTAACCCAATAAATTTCTACAATCAAAACACAAATTTACCGGCCTTTTAACAAGCCGACACTCAAAACCCTCTCCGTATAATGTGGGTTTCTAACTGACTTCATTCCCTCGAATAAGCATTTCTCGGGCAGCATTCACAGTGACTCAGCTTTACACAATGTGCCAGACAGAGATTCGGTCGAATATTTTCTATATAATAAAATCAATAACTAACAATTTAAGCATAGCAGAACCTTTTTTTTGAGTTGAATATTACAGGTGTATTAGCCGAATGCTTACACAGCTATTATGAGAGAGTGTACATGATTATCGTTGAGGCAAGGAGAAATCTCCCTGCACATATAGATATATATATATATAATATATATATAGTATATATATATTAATATATAATATATATAGTATTATATATATATATATATATATATATATATATATATATATATAATAGATATATTTATATAATGTATATATATATATATATATATATATATATATATATAGTCCCTGTAGATCTTTAAAATATAGAGGTGATATTATATAATTATATTATATTATATATATTATAGCATATAATATATAATATATATTTAACTAATATATATATTTAAATATAATATATATAATTTATATATATATAATATATATATATAATAATATATATATATATATTATATAATATATATATATATAGTAATATATATATATAATATATATACTAATTATTATATATAGTATATTTATATCTATATGTATATATATTAATATATAAATATAATATTATAATATAATATTATATATGATATTATATATAATAAGCTAGCCATATTATTAAACACATTCACACCCAATTAACTCTTGAAGACATTATATGATTAATACTCTAGCTATAATCACTATATTATTATCCAATAAATAACACTACTAATTACTTTACATAATAATAATACTATATAATATCCTACTCATTATATAGGTTAGACTATTAGTATAATAGTGGGAATATGATACCCACAGTCCAGTAGCATGTGCTAATGAATACAGACTCAGCCAATCTACCTTATTTATAGAGGCACTAATTCTCCATAACTCGAAATCTCAGTGGCTGCTCTAACCCCACATTAATGCATGCATCGTTCTCCAAAAACCCCCCCCCCGCATGCCACTGTTTAGGCCCAGCCAATTCCTGCCTTCAAGAATGGAAGTTCTAGAATCAATAAAGGAAAAAAAAATTATAAAAAACCCACCCTCCCTCAGTACCACCTTGTTCAGCATCCTTTACATTATTTGTTTTGTCTTTATATTGGATATAAATTTATTATATATAATACCGGTGAGTTCTCGGTGGACCAGAGATTACATATATATAACAAGGGAATGAAGAATAAATATTGACTCTGTAATATACTGCTATATAGACCGAATATGACATTAAAAGCAATATTTTAGCAGTTGCTTTGATTATGTAGTATTTACATCAGACGAAAAAGTTTTTGTTGTTTATTAATTTAAATCGAAATCTTATTTTCGAAGCTGATTTCTTAGTGAAAACTTTCTATGAGTTTTATTTCTTAATATGTATAAGTCGCCTTTGTATGTATTGTAAGGATTACTATACGTCTCTTCTATTACGAAGTTATTCTGATTCGATTGTGTACCCGTATCTGAAACAAGAGTTTTGGATATATTATCGCAATTGAAAAGTAATAATATTTCGGAAATGGACAAAGCATGACAAAAAAAAAATCTGCAATTTCAAACAATAATAAACAATCAATAACAATCTCACATACCACAACACTAAACACAGCTATCCAAAACTACTTTTCTTATACTTACTAAGACAATTCTTACTAACTAATATCGAAAGCCAATTAAGAATAATATAATATAATAATTAATAATATCATAATAATTAATAATATAATAATTAATAATAAATTAATAATGAATAATAATAATAATAGTAATAATAATAATAATAATAGTAACTATTATTATTTT
>JABUQX010126529.1:47500-65190 GCA_015478945.1 Trachelipus rathkii | reverse complement strand
TGATACCCTAACATATCGCTGTTAATTTTACAACACTATCGAATGGCGGCATTGAGTAGTCATTTCTCGATATATATCAAAACGAAAGTTCTTTGCGGCGCTCAACCAACTATCAGTATGCCACATATAACACAGCCATTAAAGCAACATCATAGCGAATCCAAGAAGCCAATATACGAACGATCAGCCTAACACAGCTACGCACCGTTAACGCCAACGTTCCACATTTAATCACCAGTGTGCAACTAATTCGCCATACAAAACGCACCTACTCACTTTTTCAAACACACCCAACATATCAATGTTAATTTTACACAACACCATCGAATTTGGCAGCATGAGCAACACTGGATAAACAGCACAAATGAGTTTTCAATCTAACGAATATATGCTAATATAACATTGTTCACATTACAAAGCTAACATAACATTGTTTCAATACGCCAAAGCTAACATAAAGATCATATGAACTAAGAAAATCAATATACAACGACAAATCTAACACAACTTACGCACGAATAAACTGCCAACATTAACAAAGTACTCTTAACACCAGTAAAGTAACCAACTTCATAAAACGTAATCATTCATTATTTTTTCAAACATACTTAAATAATGCCACCTTACAACACTGTCGAAGGTCATTCGATAAACATACAATAAAACGGTTCCTTATACTAACCAATGAATATGTGCAACATAACACACACACAATAAAGCTAACATAGGACGCGATCCAAGAAATAATAACGGTCAGCTTACGCACTATCAAATCAATCATTAACAAAAACCATTCACCTGTAGCATCCACCTCCATTCATATTTCTGCCATATTTCATCATAACGTAATTTGCTGACACAGTAATATTTAACACCACGAGAAACATAATTTCCGTGAATAATTGCAAACATAACAATGTTTTAACCAAACATAACATAAAAATAAGTTCTTTGAATAAAATATCATAGTAAATTGTAATAATTTACTGATTTTAAATCAGCAAGAATCAGCAATCAACCATCAACCCTTCCAACTTATCACGATCTTACTGATCTATTGACCCATGTCAGGCTGAGTATCATTCGGATCACAAAAATACCCTTATATACTAACTCACGAATATATGGTATCATAACAAAGTTTTTACATTAATGTTAACGTAAACAGCTGAACTAAGAATATACGTATTAATGATCAGTCCTGACAGTTTACGCATTCAATAAATTGTTATTAAAGTTCAATACCTTTAACACCAGTAGCACTACTACATACAAAGCGTAACCTTTCAGCATATCTTCAATATTAATCGTAGCACTTACTGACACAGCATATTTAACATCAATTTATACTTCGTTCCAACATCATATTGACAACGAATATAATGCTAACGTAACAGTTCGATAACATAGGTTGAATAAAATTTTATCCTGACATAAACAAAATAAGTTCTTTATATACTAACTGTATCATAACAAAGTTTCTGTACATTAATGTTAACATAACATACCGAACTAAGAATACAATGTGCCATCGACACCTAACACATCATACGGGTGAAGTCAGTCCACTATCACGGGTTTTGCATCTTAACAGCAATCACATGCAACCTATTCATGTTTTTCAGTTATATCTTCTAGCATATCTATGTTAATTTTACATTAAGTAATATTTAACAAAATTTAGCATAATCCGTTCATCATCATAGACAACGAACAGTACTGGCAAATTTTTCAACATCGCTAATGAAAATCATCATAATCTCGTTCAAATATCGCAATTCTAACGATCAATTAAACAGCACGTTTTAACCAAACATAACATAAAAACATTATCCTGACATAACATAAAATAAGTTCTTGAATAAATGTCACAGCACGCGCAATAGCTTCTAAATATTTATATATATATATATATATATATATATATATATATATATATATATATATATATATATATATATATATATATATATATATATATATATATATATATATATATTAAACTATTACGCATTACTGTGACATTTTATTCAAAGAACTTATTTTATGTTATGTCAGGATAAAATTTTGTTATTTTTATGTTATGTTTGGTTAAAACTTTGTTATGATTGCAATTATTCGTTGGGGGATTATGATATTTAGACGAGGTTATGATGAATTTTTGTTAAATATTACGAAGTTGATGTAAAAATTTGGTACGTTAGCATTATATTCGTTGTCGGTATGATGATTAGACTGGGTTATGCTAAATTTTTGTTAAATATAGCTATGTTAATGTAAAATTAACATAGATATGCTAGAGATATGCTTGGAAAAAGTATGAATAGGTTACGCTTTGTACGATGTGTTAGGTACTTTACTGTTGTTAAGTGCAGAAATTTGTTAATGTTAGTAGTTTATTCACCCGTATGATGTGTTAGGTTTGTCGTTGTACATTATATTCTTAGTTCAGGTTATGTTATGTTAGCTTTATTAATGTAAAAACTTTGTTACGTTAGCATATATTCGATGGTTAGTATATAAAGAACTTATTTTTGTGTTATGTCAGGATAAAATTTTGTTATTTTTATGTTATGTTTGGTTAAAACTTTGGTACGTTAGCAATATATTCGTTGTCTGTATGATGATTAGACAGGGTTATGATAAATTGTTGTTAAATATTACTGTGTCAATGTAAAATTAACGTTAATATGTTAGAGATATGCTTGGAAAAAGTATGAATAGGTTACGTGTAAAGTTAGTTACTTTACTGGTGTTAAGTGTGGAACTTTGTTAATGTTAACAGTTTATTAGTGCGTAAGCTGTGTTAGGTTTGTCGTTGTACATTATATTCTTAGTTCAGGTTATGTTACGTTAGCTTTATTAATGTAAAAACTTTGTTATGATACCATATATTCGATGGTTAGTATATAAAGAACTTATTTTTGTGTTGTGTTTATCCGAAATGATACTCGAAATATGACATGAATCATTAGATCGATAGAACAAAAGGTCGTGGTGGGAGGGTTGGGGAAGGGTTGATGGTTTGATTTACTGATTTACTGATTTACTGATTTAAAATCAGTAAATTATTACAATTTACTATGATATTTTATTCAAAGAACTTATTTTTATGTTATGTTTGGATAAAACTTTGTTATGTTTTCAGTTATTCGTTGGTCTGTATGATAATTAGACAAGGTTATGATAAATTGTTGTTAAATATTACTGTGTCAATGTAAAATTAACGTTAATATGTTAGAGATATGCTTGGAAAAAGTATGAATAGGTTACGTTTTGTATGTAAAGTTAGTTACTTTACAGGTGTTAAGTGTGGAACTTTGTTAATGTTAACAGTTTGATAGTGCGTAAGCTGTGTTAGGTTTGTCGTTGTACATTATTTTCTTAGTTCATATGATGCTATGTTAGCTTTATTAATGTGAAAACATTGTTATGTTAGCATATATTCATTGGTTAGTATATAAAGAACTCGTTTTTGTGCTATGTTTATCCGAAATGATACTCGAAATGCTACGTAATTCGATAGTGTTAATGTAAAATTAACATTGATATGTTAGAGATATGTTTGAAAAAGTGTGAATAGGTTACGTTTTGTATGTAAAGTTAGTTACTTTACTGGTGTTAAGTGTGGAACTTTGTTAATGTTAACAGTTTATTAGTGCGTAAGCTGTGTTAGGTTTGTCGTTGTGCATTATATTCTTAGTTCAGGTTATGTTATGTTAGCTTTATTAATGTGAAAACAATGTTATGTTAGCTTTATTAATGTGAAAACAATGTTATGTTAGCATATATTCGTTGGTTAGTATATAAAGAACTCGTTTTTGTGCTATGTTTATCCGAAATGATACTCGAAATGCTACGTAATTCGATAGTGTTAATGTAAAATTAACATTGATATGTTAGAGATATGTTTGAAAAAGTGTGAATAGGTTACGTTTTGTATGTAAAGTTAGTTACTTTACTGGTGTTAAGTGTGGAACTTTGTTAATGTTAACAGTTTATTAGTGCGTAAGCTGTGTTAGGTTTGTCGTTGTACATTATTTTCTTAGTTCATATGATGCTATGTTAGCTTTATTAATGTGAAAACATTGTTATGTTAGCATATATTCATTGGTTAGTATATAAAGAACTCGTTTTTGTGCTATGTTTATCCGAAATGATACTCAAAATGCGACGTAAATCAATAGTGTTAATGTAAAATTAACATTGATATGTTAGAGATATGTTTGAAAAAGTGTGAATAGGTTACGTTTTGTATGTAAAGTTAGTTACTTTACTGGTGTTAAGTGTGGAACTTTGTTAATGTTAACAGTTTATTAGTGCGTAAGCTGTGTTAGGTTTGTCGTTGTATATTATTTTCTTAGTTCATATGATGCTATGTTAGCTTTATTAATGTGAAAACAATGTTATGTTAGCTTTATTAATGTGAAAACAATGTTATGTTAGCATATATTCGTTGGTTAGTATATAAAGAACTCGTTTTTTGTGCTATGTTTATCCGAAATGATACTGAAATGCTACGTAATTCGATAGTGTTAATGTAAAATTAACATTGATATGTTAGAGATATGTTTGAAAAAGTGTGAATAGGTTACGTTTTGTATGTAAAGTTAGTTACTTTACTGGTGTTAAGTGTGGAACTTTGTTAATGTTAACAGTTTATTAGTGCGTAAGCTGTGTTAGGTTTGTCGTTGTATATTATTTTCTTAGTTCATATGATGCTATGTTAGCTTTATTAATGTGAAAACATTGTTATGTTAGCATATATTCGCTGGTTAGTATATAAAGAACTCATTTTTGTGCTATGTTTATCCGAAATGATACTCGAAATGCTACGTAATTCGATAGTGTTAATGTAAAATTAACCTTGATATGTTAGAGATATGTTTGAAAAAGTGTGAATAGGTTACGTTTTGTATGTAAAGTTAGTTACTTTACTGGTGTTAAGTGTGGAACTTTGTTAATGTTAACAGTTTATTAGTGCGTAAGCTGTGTTAGGTTTGTCGTTGTATATTATTTTCTTAGTTCATATGATGCTATGTTAGCTTTATTAATGTGAAAACATTGTTATGTTAGCATATATTCGTTGGTTAGTATATAAAGAACTCGTTTTTGTGCTATGTTTATCCGAAATGATACTCGAAATGCTACGTAATTCGATAGTGTTAATGTAAAATTAACCTTGATATGTTAGAGATATGTTTGAAAAAGTGTGAATAGGTTACGTTTTGTACGCTGTGTTAGGTACTTTACTGTGATCAGTAAGTTAGTACGAAGATTGCCAGGTTAATGTATTAAGTAAAGTGTCTATAATTATTGTGAGTGTGTGTGTATGTGTGTGTGTGTGTGTGTGTGTGTGTGTGTGTGTGTG
The DNA here is from genome assembly GCA_015478945.1 of Trachelipus rathkii. Classification (NCBI taxonomy): domain Eukaryota; kingdom Metazoa; phylum Arthropoda; class Malacostraca; order Isopoda; family Trachelipodidae; genus Trachelipus; species Trachelipus rathkii. The sequence continues at coordinate 59,819 of JABUQX010126529.1, read as the reverse complement.
TGTGTGTGTGTGTGTGTGTGTGTGGTATGTTAGGTTTGTTATGTTCATATACATATATAGTTGATATAATAATAATATATAGTAATAATAATAATAATAATAATAATAATAATAATAATAATAATAATAATAATAATAATAATAATAATAATAATAATAATAATAATAATAATAATAAAACTACTGTTTAAGATAAAAACAGATGTTAAGTAAGGACAAAGGTAATAAATCTCGCCACCCTTCTCATGTGTCAAAAGATATTAAGATTAATGAGTCATTCCTCGAATTTCATTGGCTGTTCGTGATGGCTTAGCAAATGCAGTTCTCTGATTGGCTATCCTTGAGCGTAACAAGATTACGTAATGTATAGGTGTCGGGTAGAGAGCAATTTACCAACCAATGTTCTAGTTGTGGACCTGCATGCAAAGCGATCGCACGCGTTATTGGTGTTGTGAGATCAATGTGGAATAATAATAATAATAATAATAATAATAATAATAATAATAATAATAATAATAATAATAATAATAATAATAATAATAATATTAATAATATTTTGTGCGGTTGTGTATAGTAAAGATTGAGGTTGCTATGCTGACTTCTGTTGGTAAGTTGAAACTTCTAATTTTAGTTACCTTGTTAATGAATGCTGTATGTCAGTTAGGTTAGGATGAGATATATTTTTGTTTAGTTTTCAATTTTATAATGTTAATGTAAAATTAACATTAATATTTTAGAGATATGTTTGAAAAAGTGTTGTATATTTTCATTCAACTTGAACGTTTGATATATTTAACAACAACAACAGCATCAACAACTGCAACAACATCAACAACAACAACATCAACAACTGCAACAAAATGTAACAACAAACGCGACATTTCAACAACAACAACTACAGCAAAGAATTTATTTTTGTTATGTCTATACAAAAAGATACTTATATGACTTGAATCAATAGATCAATAGATCAATAGATCATGGAAGGGTAGGAGGGTGGGGTGGGTGGTTTGATTAACTGATTTACTGAATTACTGATTTAGGGTATGTAAAAATGCAAATTTTTTAAGTTATAAACATAAAAAGAATAAATTTTTTATTAAAAACAAAAAGTTTTAAAGAAAAGAAAACAAAAATAAATAAAAATTTGAAAAATAAAGTTAGAAAAATAAATAAAAATAAAAAATTAAAATTAAAAAAAAAATTAAACACAAAGTATAAATGTAAAATAAAACTTATATAAAAAAAAAAAATAAATTTAAAAAAAAATAAAAAAAAAAAAAAAAAAAAGTTAGAAAAATAAATTTTTAAAATTAAAATAAAAATTAAACACAAAGTGTAAATGTAAAATAAAACTTAAAAAAAAAGGTAGAAAAATAAATTGAATAAAAATTAAAATAAAAAAAAATTAAACACAAAGTATAAATGTAAAATAAAACTTGTAAAAAAAATAGTAACACAAAGTATAAATGTAAAATGAAACTTATAAAAAATAGTTAGAAAAATAAATTGAATAAAAAACAAAAAAAAAATTATATTAGTTAACGTTTATAAAAAGAAAATGAGATTTGAAAATATAAATGTCAGTCTTCAACATTTAGAAAACGGGTTATCTTTGCATGATGCAATGCAACTGACGACATGTACATGTTAGAACAGAAGCAGTTATGTGAACAGTAATGATATTGTATTATTAAACGAATGTTTATTAACTCGACACCGCACCGGCTCCAGCACCGGTGCCGGTACCATTCCTCCTTCCTCCTTCTCTATTCTTTCCTTCCTTCTTCCTCCTTCTTCCTTTCTTCCTCTGTTTTGCATTCCATGCATTTTTTTTTCAGTCGGGACCCTCTCCGTTGGGGGTCCCAGACACCCTTTACGGACTTATAACCGTCATTTTCGAGATCTACAACCTTATAAACATATATTTTGATATAAATATGGGGACTAAACGAATATTTATTAACTTAGCACCGCACCGGCTCCAGCACCGGTGCTGATGCCAACTCCGACTCCTCTGACTCAGACTCTTTCCTTCCTTATTCTTCCTTCCTCATTCCTCCTTTTTCCGCCATCTTCCTTTCTTCTTCCTCTGTTTTACATTCCATGCATTTTTTCAGTTGGGACCCCCCTCCCCTCCGTTGGGGGTCCCATACACCCTTTACGGCCTTATAACCGTCATTTTCGAGATCTACAACCTTATAAACATATATTTTGATATAAATATGGGACTAAAAGAATATTTATTAACTTAGCACCGCACCGGCTCCAGCACCGGTGCCGATACCAACTCTGTCTCCTTCTCAGACTCTTTCCTTCTCTGACTCCGACTCCTTCTCCAACTCTTTCCTTCATCCCTCCTTCTTCCTTTCTTCTTCCTCTGTTTTGCATTCCATGCATTTTTTTCAGTCGGGACCCCCTCCGTTGGGGGTCCCAGACACCCTTTACGGACTTATAACCGTCATTTTCAAGATCTACAGGTTCAATAACATATATAAAGATACAAATATGGGACTAAACGAATATTTATTAACTTAGCACCGCACCGGCTCCAGCACCGGTGCTGATGCCAACTCCGACTCCTCAGACTCCGACTCCTTCTCCAACTCTTTCCTTCTCTGACTCCTCCTTCCTCCATCCTTCCTCCTTTTTCCGCCATCTTCCTTCATTCCTCCTTAGACCTCTGTTTTGCATTCCATGCATTTCTTCTTCTTTTTTCAAGAAGGGACCCCCCTCCGGGGGGTCCCTGAACTCCGAAGCCGAATCCGACTCCAACTCCGTCTTCAACTCCGAATCCTCTACCCAGCCTCCAAATTTCAGCCTTCTACGATCAATTTAATTTTTAGGGGGGCTGCGTCCCCCCTTACGGGGGACGCAGGGGTACGTAAGCCTGTGCGGTGCGGGGCCATATACGGATATAATATATGTATATTTATTTATTTATTTATTATTTTTTATTTATTAATTTATTTATTAATTTATTTATTAATTTATTTATTAATTAATTAATTTATTAATTAATTTATTAATTTATTTATTAATTTATTTAATTAATTTATTTAATTTTATTAATTCGAAAAAAAACCTTCGGTTTTTTTTCGTCGATCGAAGGGGTAGTGCGCCCCCTTTTACCGTGGGAATTTTATTCAAAATTTTCCCACGACCCCGGGATACCGTACAACTACAACGATTAATCGACTGAATTTTAAATAATTTTCTTTCGATTATATTTTTTAGTGTTAAAAAGCCAACCAGAGCACGTAGAAAGACGATTTAAACATCGAAATAGGGGTAATCGATCACGATAAATCGATTGGAACCATCAAAAATGATCTATCGATCATTTAAAACCTTCTAGGAACCAAAAAAAACCTCTGGGGGGCTCCGCCCCCTTTTGGGGGGTAAAACCCTTGAGTTCAGGCTCAGAACCTCGGAAGTCGGTCTTCCAGACCTTAAATTCGGTCTCACCGACCTTGAAAACCCTAACCTTGACACGTCAAGCTTGAAAAACCGGATGTTGCAAAATGTTGCTTGCAACATGTGCAACTTCCGGTTGCAACTTCCGGATGTCAGTCTGGCTGCTAGTTGTGCCCTCCTTACTACTTATATATATATATATATATATATATATATATATATATATATATATATATATATATATATATATATATATATATATATATATATATATATATATATATATATATATATATATAAATATATTTATATATATATGAAAAAGAAATATATATATATATATATATATATATATATATATATATATATATATATATATATATATATATATATATATATATATATATATATATATATATATATATATATATATATATATATATATATATATATATATAAAATGATTTTATATTTTCATATTTCATATGTACAAATTATTTTTATATAAAAATTCAAAAACTATACATTATTCTATTTATTTATACCTAATTTGCATGTTTTAGTTAGTAATTTACAGTATCATAGCCAAATTATTGCTAGAGTGCCAAAAATTTTAAAATATACTCTTAAGTCCAGACCGGTCACCGGTGACCGTTTTTATTTTGGCACTAAAAAATGTAATTATTTTTTCAAAAATAGTTCTAATGTTTTAATAGGGTCCTATTCACCTTGTATTTGCAAGGAAATAATTTTCGTACAATTTTTTCATAATTCAGGACTTAAAGGGTTAAAAGCATATCTCATAATTTCATCCTTGCTTACAGTTAAAATAATTTCATTCGAGAGAACGTTTGAATATTTTTTCATCTACCTACACAAGATATGACGTAAGAGAAAAACATAATATTTAGCAACAAAAAATAATCTTAAGATGGTTATATTTCGACAATCTCGTACTTGTTATATATATTTAGTCCCTTATATATTCTTTTATTGTTAATGACATTATAGGTTTAGCTTCTAAGAAGTCATTTACTAAGAAGTCATTTACTTAAGAAGTCATCTACTTTTAATAAGTCATTTACTTTTTCACCAACAGTCAGCCTAAGGGGATTACCTCAAATGGTCGACAGGAAATTGGGTCGACAGGAAAAATAGTCGACAGGACATTAAACAAAATATCCACTTGTCCAAAGCGTCGACAAATAATTTCTCATAGGAAAAATGGTCGACAAAATTTTCTGTTACTCGTCCAAACCATCGACACACTAAATCAACAATGCCAAATGATCGACACCAATTTGGTCGACAAATCAATCGATTATTTTAACGATTATATATATATATATATATATATATATATATATATATATATATATATATATATATATATATATATATATATATATATATATATATATATATATATATATAGTATATAAATATATAGAAGAAAAATATATATATATATATATATATATATTATATTATATATATATATATATATATATATCTCTTTTTATATCGGAATTGGTATATATATATATATATGGTTGAAGTCTAGAACGTATGTCGCGCAACGAAAGTTAAAGTAATGAACTAAATATTTTGAGAAATTTAATTTTTTACCTTTTTTTTGTAAAATAAAACACGAAAAAAAGGAGAATTAATATTTTATATATATATATATATATATATATATATATATATATTTATATATATATATATATATATATATATATATATATATATATATATATATATATATATATATATATATATATATATATATATATATATATATATATATATATATATATATATATATATATATATATATATATATATATATATATATATATATATATATATATATATATATATATATTATTTTTATATATATATATATATATATATATATATATATATATATATATATATATATATATATATATATATATATATATATATATATATATATATATATATATATATATATATATATATATATATATAGATGATATTTGGTTTTTAAAACCACAACTATCATCGATCCATATCTCAAAAACTACAATAGCTACAGGAAAAGGAATCCATTGATGGAATCCTGGCAAACAGATTATTGCGGAAAATAAAAAAAAAATCATATCTCAAAAACTACAATAGCTACAGCGAAAAGGAATACATTTTTGGAATCCTTGTAAAATTTTAGTTAGGAAAATAAAAATGTAAAAAATAAAAAAATAAATAAACAAATTACTACCAGCCTTTAGAGCAGGGTATGAATGTATATATTATTATATATATATATATATTATTATTATTATACATATATTATTATTATTATTATATATATTATTATTATATTATTATACATATTATATATATATATATTATATATATATATATATATATATATATATATATATATATATATATATATATATATATATATATATATATTATAATTATATTTAAATATATACACAACAAATGTAGGGGGCTCGAGCCGACGGGGAACACAGGGGGGGACGTTTTTCATACCCCGTAGGGGAGGGGCGGAGGAACCCCCGCGACACCCAAATACCAAAGAGCGGGGGTTCCGGAGACCCTCCCCGGAGGGGGGGAATTAGTCCTACCCCGTAGTTCCCCGGAAGGCCGAGAGACCCCGACTCCTGCCATCGGTGCGGTATACCCTTGGGGTATTCTTTTAAAAAAAAAAAGCAAAATTTAATAGAAAGTCTATTTATTTTAACGAGTAACAAATAAAAGGTCTCTAAATAGGCTCTCTAATCATATTACTATAATTATTAACAATAATATTTTTTTTTTTTTTTTTTATTTTCTTTACATTTTCCTATCTAAAATTTTACCAGGATTCCAAAAATGTATTCATTTTCGCTGTAGCTATTGTAGTTTTTGAGATATATATTTTTAAAAGAAATTTTTTTATTTTTTATTTTTACATTTTCCGCACTAAAATTGGACCAGCATTCCAGCAATGTATTCCTTTTCCCTGTAGCTATTTAGTTTTTGAGATATGAGTTGTGGCTTTTAAATATTGATACCATAAGATATTTGAAGCATTATATTTTCCAATAAAGAAAAGTAACTATTTAGGAACTTTTTGTGCTAAAAACCCATGCTAGGACCAAATCTGATACAACATCAATGACACAGCATTTGGCGATAATTATTGCAGGTAAATTTAAATCAAAGTTGCTTGAAACCAGCGAAACCGCTCAAAAAGAACATACTTGCTACGAAAGATAATAAATATCTTAAAGGGAAAATGGAAACAATTGGAATGAATAAAAAACTTGTCTTACATACAAAGTAAGTGATAATTTGTTAAGGACATTTAAAACAAAGTGAAATAGAAAAGTCTAAGTAGCATCGAAATAAAATTTAAATTTTTATATTAAACTAATAACTTTTAATTATGCTTTACAAACTTTAGTTACACAAGTCAAATTTAAAAGGAAATAAATTGCCATAGCCTAATTTTTGTACGCTTAGTGTGAAGTGAAAAAAATATATATATCAATTCTTTTTATTTTTTTCCATTATATTTAAAAAAAATTTTTTTCCAAAATGATTCGTATATTTTTCAAAATGATTAGTATCGTTTTCGTAGTGCGACACACGTTCTAGACATTTACCTATATATATATATATATATATATATATATATATATATATATATATATATATATATATATATATATATATATATATATATATATATATATATATATATATATATATATATATATATATATATATATATATATATATATATACGGCACAGTAGGGGGCTCGAGCCGACGGGGAACATAGGGGGGGACGTTTTCCATACCCCGTAGGGGAGGGGCGGAGGAACCCCCGCGACACCCAAATACCAAAGGGGGGGTTCCGGAGCCCCCCCCCGGAGGGGGGGAATTAGTCCTACCCCGTAGTTCCCCGGAAGGCCGAGAGACCCCGACTCCTGCCATCGGTGCGGTATACCCTTGGGGTATTCTTTAGTTAAAAAAAAAGCAAAATTTAATAGAAAGTCTATAGGCTTCCTCTTTATATTTCTCTTAATTATTTATTAAAAATTTTATATATATATATATATATATATATATATATATATATATATATATATATATATATATATATATATATATATATATATATATATATATATATATATATATATATATATATATATATATATATATATATATATATATATATATATATATTATTAAGAATAATTTTTTATAATAAAAATAAATTTTAATAAAAGGAAAAAAATATCGGTAAAATAATCGATATTATGAAACGATAATACCAAAATATCCTATTCGTCCAAATCGTAGACACAAAAAAACGGAAGAGAAATTGGGTCGACAAATTTTTTTTACAAATGTCCAAATCGTCGACACACTGAAACTGATGGGAAAAAAGGTCGACAGGAATTTTGGCATAATGTCGACCATTTTTCCTGTCGACCTAATTTCCTGTCGACCATTTGAGTATAGGTCCCAGCCTAATTCCTTGGTTCTGCTAGCTATCAAGGATTGTGTTCTATTCTTTGAGAGAAGTCAAAAATAAATTCATGCCTAACCACGTGGTAATTTTCAAAGTTGCAATAGAATTCTTCTTTCCGATCTCCAATTCTTATTTTCGAAATATTTTAAAGAGGATCATGCGTTTCTCTGCTTTACCTTTATTATATCTAATATTTATTTTCCAATGTTAACTATTTTCCAAAATATAATACAAGAATTATTTGTTAAACTATGCAAACAAATACTTTCAATGCATGGTTACATGAGGAGGGATCATTAAGGGGACATCTTGCGATGACGACACAATTGGTTTTGTAAACTGAGGAATTTAACTTACAGGTTTTTTTATCATTCACTATTAAATATAAAACTTTTTAAATTGTTTTACCAGAAACCAGAATGAACAGAAAACCAAAGAGCACAATCAACTTTATAGAACAAGAAAATATATATATATATATATATATATATATATATATATATATATATATATATATATATATATATATATATATATATATATATATATATATATATATATATATATATATATATATATATATATATATATATATATATATATATATATCCTTCATAATTAAATACAGTAGACTTTTAGTTTACACGATATATCGAGTCACCGATATATCGTGTAAAACTATTATCGATATTTCGATAATAGAGAAAAAAAAATGTGATATTTTTTTGAGCATCTTAAAAATGAGCTAGAGGAGACAATGAAATCTGTTTTTTTGGAACTCTTATCGAAGTTTGAGTCAAAATCAGATTCGGACTTTGAGTCGGAATCGGAGTAGACTTGCTATCAGATTCGGAGTTTCATTCGGAATCGGCATCGGAGTAGACTTGGAATCAGATTCAGAGTCTGAGTCGGAATCAGATTTGGAATCTGAGTCGGAGTCAGATTCGGAGTAGACTTGCAATCAGATTCGGAGTTAGAGTCGGAATCGGAATAGACTTGGAATCAGATTCAGAGTTTGAGTCGGAATCGGAGTAGACTTGGAATCAGTTTCGGAGTTGGAGTTAGAGTTGGAATCGGAATCGGAATCGGAATCGGAATCGGAGTAGACTTGGATGGAATCAGATTTGGAGTATGAGTTGGAATGAGATTCGGAGTTGGAGTTGGAATCAGATTCGGAGTAGACTTGGAATCAGATTCGGAGTTTGAGTCGGAATGCAATGGTGGTGAAATTCAATTTGTACAAAAATGAATTACAGCACTCTTGCATTCAACGGTTCATTTATACATATATAAGGATGGTTGTAGGGGGACCACGCTGGAGGGGTGAATTCCCCTCAGTGGTCCACCACGTACCCCGTCTGCCAAACATTTGTGGTATAGCGAAACTTAGTCTAGGGTATTGTTTTGGTTTTAGAAACACCCAATTTACTGATTCCAAGCAAAAACATTGTAACACCAATTTTCATATTCCTTAACTTAATTTCTTTTTTATACTACTAATTATTTTACCCACGTACTATTTATATTTACATCATCTCATACAAAAATAATTTTATTTTAAAATACACCAAAATTAACCTTGTTATCCAAACACACACACACACACACACACACACACACATCACACACACACACACACACACACACACACACATATATATATATATATATATATATATATATATATATATATATATATATATATATATATATATATTATATATATATATATAAAAATATATTATTATATATATATATGTATATATGTATATATATATATTATTATTATATATTATAGAAAAATATATATATATATATATTATATTTATATATATTATATATTATATATATATATTATAGTTATATATATATATATATGTTATAATATATTATATATTATATATTATATTATGTTATATATATATATGTTGATCAATCACTGATGTTAAAATAACTCATTATATCTATCTATGTATATAACAATATCACTATCATTGAACTTAGATTTGGAAAACTTAACCTGTGACACTAGAACATGAAAAACCCAACACTGCCGCAACTTGAATTCTCAATTAGATATGGCATCTGACTACACTGCAGACTGTAATGTGAGTGTACTGACGAAACAAGATATAATGACATCATAGATGTAACATCTAGAATGAGGTGGTAACCCATTTAGGATGTTAAAACCAAACTATAACCTTTTAATAACACAGATAACAAACTTATCCATAGACTAAATCATCCCCAACCACCTTAGTTCATACAAAACAAATCCTAAGTAACATCCAACCACCACAAAACAACACTTCATACACCAAACAAATACACACTCACCTAGCAGAACAATATTTAAGAAACCGACAACCAAACAATATACTGAATGATCACCCACCAGAAATTGCATCCAAATTTAACTCGCTTCCAATAACCACCCAGTCAACTTTAGCCAAATTGAGATGCGGTCACCACCCAAACTTGCAAAGTACTACAAAAATAGATTCAATATTAACCAAACTACCTCAAAAATGCATAAAATGCAACCAGGCCCCTGAAACTGTATATCACGTTCTCCTAGTCTGTCTCTTTAATTCCATCATCCCAAAACAACCTGGGAAATCACAGCCTTAAGCGATCTGTGGAAGAGGCCGGAGGCGGCGGCGGGGTTCCATAGTGAAGTTTGGCCACTCTGATAAGGGTGGTCAGGGCGAGAAGGTAAGAAGATAAGGTATATATATATATATATATATATATATATATATATATATATATATAGTATATCCCCTAGATATATATATATATATATATATATATATATATATATATATATATATATATATATATATATATATATATATATATATATATATATATATATATATATACAAGGTGGGCATTAACGCGTTAAAGCGTTAATCCGTTAATTAACTCGTTAATTTTTTCGTTAACTTTTAACGCTTTCGTTAATTTCGAAAAGAAGTAACGGACTATTAACGAGTTACATTTGTGAATTAACGTTAACGAGTTAAAATTTTCACCTACATCCGTTAACCGTTACCTTAATTTACGAGTTTATAAAATATTTTCTTATCAGATTTTAAATTGTATTATATTCGATTTCGATAAGAGATAAACTTTTTTTTTTCAAAATTTCCTAAACGCTCCTCTCAATGGCTCAAAATGTGTTTATCTTTACTCGGTTATTATCCCGTTTAGTAATGTTTAACACAGGGTTGGAAAAAACCCGAGTTTTGAGGGAATGTGCTTACGTGCTGACACCGCCCCTCGTTCAACTATATTCTCTATGTCTTAATACTAGCACTTTCCTCAGTGTTGGAAGCACGCACATGTCCAACCTATTCCGAAAAAATTAAGCCGCTCTGATCCTTCTAACTATCGCCCTATAGTTCTCACTTGTATTCTATTTAAGATCTTTGAAACCCTTCTCAACTCTCAATTCTTAGACCATCTGGAATCTCATTCTCTTCTTTCCGATCGCCAGTACGGCTTTTGGTGTTCAAGGTCTACTGGCGATATACTTCCTATTTAACCGATTTATGGTTTTCCGCTTTTAGGAACTACGGGGAGACTTGCGTGGTGGCGCTTGACATATCCAAAGCATTTGACCGGGTATGGCACGCATCATTGCTCTCCAAGCTCCCTTCCTTTGGGTTTCCTCCTTCTCTTTGCTTACTTATGTCTAGCTTTCTTTCCATTAATGATCTTCTCACCTGCATATCTAACTCTATCCACTCACATGCCGATGACTCGACCCTTCATTCTTCAACTCATTTCAATTCTGCTCCCTCTTTTACTTCTAGAATTGCCTCTCGTCTTAATCTTTCCGATTCTATTCTCGCTGATCTAGATAGGGGTCATCTCAACCTTGTGAAATTCAATTCTTTAAAAACTCAACTTCTACAAATCTCCCTCTCTAAAATACCTTCTAACTTTCCTATCTCTTTTGACGGTTCTCTCGTCTCTCCTGTTGACAATATAAACATCCTTGGCCTTAACATAAAAAAAATGTCTTGGAAACCTCACATCACAACGGTTGCTGGGGCGGCCTCAAAGAAACTGGGAGTTCTGTTTAGACTGCGAGACTTTTTTCCTCTTCTCAGTTACTCCAGCTATACAAGGGTTTCATCCCCCCTTGTATAGAGTACTGTTCTCATATCTGGGGGGCTCTGGTTTCACCCGGCTTTTGGACAGGGTCGAGTCAAAAGCCAAAAGGCTTATAAACTGTTATGTACTTTCCAGTTCACTTGACCCTCTATCTTTGCATCGCGATGTTGGTGCTTTATCTCTTTTCTATAGGTATCGCAGCGGCAGGTGTTCGAGGGAACTTACCACTCGCGTA